>JAVSBS010012870.1:0-42709 GCA_033124195.1 Coracias cyanogaster | reverse complement strand
TTATCTTTGTGGCTCTCCTCTGGACCCACTCCAATAGGTCCATGTCCCTCTTGTGCTGGGGGCTCTAGAGTTGGATGCAGTACTCCAGGTGGGATCTTACCAGAGCAGAGACCAGTTGCTTGGCCATGTCTAAGCAGGTAAGGATATATTCCAAGGATTTCTTTCATTTGCTTTTTTTCCTCTATTATTTTACTACAGGAAAACTCCAATCAACAGGAAAATTAAAGTTAAAATCTGTTCAATATTTAATTTCTCCTTGCATGCAGTTTCTTGTGCCCAGCCTGTTGTTCCTCCCTACCAAAGCAATCTACCTTTTAAACCACATTACAGGTAGAGACATAGCAGCTTGACAGAAACACCTTTTTACTTTTTGTTAGTTTATCTCTGCTGACAATTATTTAAGAGACAGCTGCACATTTCCACACTTGAACAAGTACCTGAAGTAGAAGTGGATTTTAAGGGCCGTGTAATTCGTTTTTCACTCTAGCAACCATGGAAAAGTAGTAGAGAAATGGTTTACCTCCTTGGGATGCCAGCTGACCAAGATCAGAGTGACTGGAACTAGTCTGTGGCATATCTTCTGGGGGTCCAAATCTGAATCTAGGAACTCCAGCTACCTGTGGGGAACTAACCAAACAGATTTAAGGAATTCTGCTATTTTTCCAATGACTGGGGCAGTGGGGGGAAGACAACTTTCTGACCAAAACACAAGAACAAGTTATGTATAAAACAAACTGAATTAATGCAGATCATAAAAAACAGCTAAACTACTGCTAATTAAATAGCAATTAGTTTCTTAAACTTATCTGGACTGCATCCAAAATGAGTAAAATAGTCTTGAAGAGAATATTCTTCATTTATTCATCTGTGAATTCTCACAGTTTTAAGTGGATTATTGAACATGCCCAGAACAATCACAAACCCAAAACGGAGATAACTTTTCCTACTTTTATTGCTAATACTGAGGAGGAGGGAGTAGTGAGGAAGGGAATGAAGAACCACCTATTGTTTTTCTTTATGTCTTAAATCAGTAAATTACAACCCATTGGAGATGATCTGCCTCCTAATCTGCTGCTAAGATTCAAATAATGATTATTTATTTTAGATGCAGTCATCTATCATACTACTTGGCATGTTTTAGTGCATTACCCCAATGACAAGTTAATTTCATTTGAATACTTTCAACCCACTAAAAAGTAGGAAGAAACAGACGCCTTTTAAAATTTTTATTTTACATCTACTTACTGAATGGCTTCTGCAAACCCATCTGTACGATGTGGAACTACAAGGGTTGGTGTGCTTGGAACTGTTCTGTCCTCGTCATCAAAGAAGTGTTGCTGCTGGGGAAAAAAAAGAAAAAAAGAGACTGATATGAGAGCCTGCAATGTATTTTCAGTTTCTGCCAAGCCAAGTGAAAGGTTGGTTTGCTTTTTCCACATCATCCAGCAAAGCAAAGACAGCACCCCAATAAAATTCTTGTCTATAATTTTAGACATCTAAATCTAAGCTATACAGATCACCCCTACAGGTAATGAAAAACCCCAAACCAACCAAAGTAACTCATACACTTGCGGGGCACCTATCTTTCAAATGATTTTTAGACACCTACTCCATGAGATCATTGTACCACCGAAGTGTCACATCTCCCAGCTGACTACAAAGGATTCTTAGGGTGACTTGTTCATAAACATATAGCAGTCATTGATCTTAATCTGGATTGCTGCCGTGTATTGACCGTATGAGATTTTCCACGTATCAAACCATCTGTTCCCAGAGACGTGTGTCCTTTGTTCCTACAACTCAGCTCCCTCTTCCCTAATCCTTCTCTTCATCTCCCCATCTTCCTCCCACATCTTTCAAACCTTTCTCTCCAAAATACTCCTAAGCTCCCTCCCATGTGCTCAGTTACTGTTCAGGTGAAAATCAGTAGGTACTGAAGCCAGTTCCAAGCAGAATCTGAGTGACGGTACATGTGAGCCAAGCAGAATCAAAAACTGAGCTGATGCCTTTGAGCTCACAAAAGACACCTTTTTATTCAGTCAGTATTTCTCCGCACCCTCACTGAACTTGTGTTTGTTCTCTCAAATAAGTGAAAATTGGATAAAGGGTTCAGAATTAGCTGAAGACGACAGGCAGAAAGCAAATATGAATTAGTCTTATTCCCTTAGGATGAGGCTGAAGATCTTTTCCAGCAATATATCCACTTTGAAGACTGATTCTACAACCACGTAATTATAACTGCCTCAGATAAAACCAGTTCAATCTCTTTTGAAGAGCTTTAGCTTCCTGGGACTTTTCTAGTGTCTGCCTTCCATTAACACAGAAATTACCAGGACTAAGATATTATCTTCAAGGCTAAAGAAACCATTCCACATCTGAAGTCAGTAGCTAGGCTTCCTTAAAACACAAAATAAACCCCTAGAGTTACGAGTGTTCCCTCAACGCAGACTTTAAGGAGTAGACTTTTGTGTACTTACCATCCCACCTATACCAGGAGTCAACTGAAGTCCACGCCCAACTGACTGTCTTCTAGTCATCTGGATTCTCTTTAAAGAAAAAAGTGAAGCAGTGTAAATGCTTTCCTGGAATTCTAGTAACACACAATTGTTCAATCAGAGCCAAGGAGAGTGGCTAAAGGAGTAAGTGTAACAGTTACACATCAGGGTACAACACTGCTCAGTACAGGCGTTGTACCCTCTTAAAGAATAGACCACTGCAGCAACTACTCCACATCTCAGCTCTGCTGTCTGGTCTAACCATGAGAAGGTATCATGTAGGCTTAAATTCTGGGTAAAGTGATTTCTGATTTACTCAACTTTGTACTGAGGACAAAAATCTTGAACACAAATATTGTGGCCCTGCACCCCAGAACAAGTTAGTGGTAAAGGATAACTTCAGTCAGGGTAATTCGTAAAGTTTGGGGTGTGCTGTTTTCATTTACGAAATCTATAGGTCTATGTCAAAGCATAATCATGGGTCAGTCACTGATAGTGAAAGATTTGACATAAAAAAACCCCAGCAATGTCCCTTTGCACAATCTGCACTGGGGCAGAGACCAATAAAAACTGCCACCACCCTGAGTTACAACCTCTTCAAGAACATCTTTTGTAGTGGAAATATCAGCAGACTCCGACTGAAACAACACTGGTACAGAAACTCCAAGATATAAATCTGCTCTTAATGTTCCCTGTCCAGCTGTAATTTTAAGTCATTTTGCTCAGCTACCATTTTTAGGATGCTAAATACAAGTGATCTGTTTCTACAGTACGCAGAGTACTTTGGTTTTATTTAGAAGAAATCACAAAAGTGATTTTTTAAGAAGTCTTCTGAACTGCTAGAGAGTTTATACCTGTACTGGGGGACCCAGTTCTTGAGGAGGAGCATGAATAGTTAGTCGTGGGGGTAGTGGATGTGGGGGTCTGCGTGGTGACTGTGGGGGCCGAGGGGCCTGTCTCTCTGAGGCAGATGATGGCTGCTGTTCTCTTGAACTTTCATGAGGAAAAGTGGACTCTGCAGCACTTGTACTCCCTTCTCCTAAAACATAAAGAGATAGAATGGAGTAAAGCCATGCTCTTCAAACTAAGTTGACAACATGAATGCAAGTCTTCAAATTCTGCTACCACATTAACACAGACAGTTTTACCCTTCCAGGAGCCAGGACAGCTCACTACTGTTACTTAAAATCACTTAAAAGAGGCCCTGTGCCAGCTACATTGACGCCAGCACTGAAACAAACTCCTGATGATTCAAGTGCTGGTGTAGAGAGAGGAGATTCAGCTACTGAGCCATCCACAGCAGTTTCCATAGTGATCAGAGCTTGCAGGGTTTTCAAAGGAATGTGGAATAAATCCAGAAAAAAACATTTCAGAAGAATCCATGTGTCAGGTTACAAAGATTTTTAGCATTTCACCTTATATTCTTACTTTTAAGCACGTACTTTAAACACATGTAAAACAGCTTCTATGTTTTCACCCTTCCAGACACAGACTTTGAAGAAACATGCAATAACCATACCACTGTTTTGAGAATCTGCTGCCCTCTGGTTGCTTTCACCTCCTCCCATGCTCTCCTCCGTTTCTGTTCCAGGATCTGTACCATCAGCACCCTAAAAAATCCCCACATAAACATCATATGACTTAGTACAGTCTGCAAAGCAAAGATAGAAGCAGTACAAAAGCATTCAGAAAGTACAGATCTCACCTCAGCATCATCTGCTTCATACCCATCATTACCATCAGCACTACCAGTTCCTTCGTTACTGTCATCACCTTCATCTCCCATCCCTGTGTCTTCATCATCATCCTCGTCTTCCTCCTCCTCATCCTCATAGTCCTGCAGTAAAAGCATAAAAACCCCTTGAGGAAGTGTGGCAAGGGGAATGGACTGGAGTGGTTCACTTGGCTTTCTGGTACATAGACAACATCTGTCTGTGGGTCTCTCTCTGTACGGATTTTCCTCTTGCTGTGGGAGGCTAACCTGGGCTGGCTGCTGGATGTCATCTGCTGAACACGGCAGATGAGACAAGGAACTGGAGGCTGTGGTCAGTCTGTAACAGATTCTTTCTGGTAATCCTTCCTTCTCACATTTTTGCCCCTCCTCCAGCATGGTTCCTCTCCACAGACTGTGGTCCTTCAAGAATTACTCCAGCAGTGGGTCCTTCCCACCAAAGGGCTGCCATCCTTCAGGATAAACCTGCTCCTGTGCTGACTCCTGCATGGGCTGCAGTTCCCTTCAGGGAATATCCACCTGCAGCATCATGGTCCCCTCCAGAGGCTGCAGGGAAATACCTACTTCAGAGGTCTCCAACCATGGGCTACAAGGAATACATCCTCTGATACCTGCAGTACCTCCTCTCCCCCTCATTCTTCTCCAACCATGGTGTTCGCAGGATTGTTTCTCGTACTTTTTCCCCAACTGCCATGCAGAATTTTGCCCTTTCTAATATATGTTTCCACCAGCTGATGGGCTCAAGCTGTATCCTGCAGTGGGGCCACTGCAGAGGCAGCAGGAAAGGGCTCTCTCCAGCAGTCAGGGACAAGGCAGTCCCCAGGCTCTCATCACTGATACTACCCTCATATCTCAAAAAACTTGTATGTTAAATAGTCAGAGGTGGTCTAGAGGCACTGTGGAATTTTATGACTTCAAAAAAAATAAAAATCAAGCTGAACTAGCAAGTATCTTTCAAACACCAGAAGTTCAGACTACAAAAAAAGGCTATTTATACAGTAAAAATATAACATTGATTAAATTACATCTGCACAGTGAGCATTATATCTGATCAAAGATAGAATCATAAGTAGTTTACAAATACAGTAATTCTATGATATACATACTTCCTGCTCGCCTTCATTCTCTTCATCATCATCATCTTCATCATCACTATCAATGACAATGACATCATCTCTCTTGGACTGACCATCCTGAGATGAAGAAGTGTTTTGTTGATCTGACTGAAGAGGTCCAAGATCTATTGGGATAGACTGAGAAGTTTCCTCACTGTCCTCCATGGGAGTGTAGTCTCCCTGTGTGACACCCTGTAGGAGATACAGGTAAGTTACCAGTGTACATATTCTGTCACAGATTCCACACCAGGTTCCATGAGGTTTGGCCAACTTAATCACCATAACACTTTTGCTCCTTTCTGAGGTGAAGGGAGATTCATGGTTTTCACTTACACTGGGCTATCCTAATGCAGCCACAATGGGCATTTTACAGAACTAAAACAAACCCAACTTTTATTTCTTTCTTTGTCACATCATGACCCATCTAACACCAACCTTGCTGAAGGACTTGTCAAATCTTTCTGTAAAATAAAAGACAGAGCCCTAACAGAAGCACTCCAAAGGAGTAAGTGAAGAACTGAAAATGCAAATTCCATTTTCAGGCTGTGACTCAACCTCTGCAACTTAGTTTCACTATATAAAACCAGGATTATGGATACCAGGATTTGTAAAACATCAAATTGAAATTAAAAATTGCAAACCTTTGTTCTCATTCTCAATTTTACTTATACAGGTATGTGTAGAGCACAGTAAAATTTGAGTACCTATCCTGGAACACAGCAAGTCTAAACTTCAAATGGTTATAAGTGATTTCCACTGGAAATCTGCAAGATCTGATTTGATATTTCATTTCTAAAAGTATTGAGAGGAAATAGATAACTAAAGATAGTTATTTCTACTGAAACAAAGACTTTTTTCCTTTCAAAACCACTTACTTCTCCAATTGAGTCTTGTGAGTCTTGATTGTACGTTTGAGCTTCTACCTCACCATCAGTGCTTTCTTCTGCTGTCACTTCCTCCTGAAAGAACATATATTTCTCTTGTTTAAAACACTTCATTAAGCCTAAAGTTTGGTTTTTACTTTTTAAAAAAAAAATTATCTTTTCCCACAAAGATAATGGGCAACACACTGTTTCCCAGAGAAGACGAGACACTGGGGAGACCTTAATGTGGCCTTCCAGTATCTGAGGAGGTCTACAAGAAAGCTATGAAGGAGCTTTTTACAAAGGCTTGTAGTAATAGGATGAGCGGTAATGTCTTCAAATTGGAAGAGGGAAGATTTAGATTAGATGCAAGGAAGAAGTTCTTCACTCTGAAAGACACTGGAACAGGTTCCACAGGGAGGCTGTAGATGTCCCAACACTGGAAGTGTTGAAGACGTGTCACTGCCATGGGCAGGTTGGTACTAGATGATCTTTAAGGTCCCTTCCAACCCAAAGTATTCTATGATTCTATGATTCCTTAGCTCTGCTTTTATCTAGCACCTCACATTTCTCTGCCCTGGAGAAATACAATTTCCTCATTCCAGTCCACCGGACCTCAGTGTCTCTAAATCTTTTCAAGACCAAAAGAGAACCCTCAGGGTTTCCCATTTCCCCTCCATCCTGTCAGCTAATAAAGTGAGAACATTCTTATACAATCTTGCCCTTTTCTGTTATGCAACATCACTCTTGTAGAGAGTTAATAAACAATCCTTGACTTCCATAACATTTCTTATGAGCTGCCTGCTGTGAGGTTGTGTCTTAAGTTTGTTCTTTTTTTTGCAGGACATCCCAATTCCCTCACACCAATATTTAACATGTATCTCCTATGAGCTTTTCCACAAAACTCATGTTTGCTCCCCTGGCATCTCCTCAAGTTCATAGTATTTTATTCCAGAATAACTGTAAATAAAGACCTTCCAGACCACAGTGAAAAATGTTTTAACTTCTTTCGCCTCAGAGCTAAGATATGGCCCTACCTCTTCCATCCTACAGTTCAGTAAGATTTGCATCATTCCTAGCCATTTGTGTATCTGCTGCCTTTTATGATCCCCAAACATATTTTCTTCTCCCGCGACAGATTAAGAAGTCACGTTAAGAATTAACTGACTTGCTCTGAGGTAACATACTCCCTCTTTCCATGAAAATCTTCCAAAGGGACAGATTATGAAGTAGCATAAGAGTTCTTACAAACCTCAGGTCCAACCCTCTGTAGGCTCCTCAGTTTCTTTGGAAGAGGTACATCCACTGTTTCTTCTGAAATTTGGTCTGAGTTCTCCACATTGTTATCCTCCTCTTCCTCTCGTGGGCGTTTAGACAGTGAAGAACTTGGGGTAGCTGAAACTGAAGAGTCTCTGTTATTTTCAGAACAACAAATGTACAAAAACAAAAAAATCAAATGGTTTGGGAATTCACTCTGACTGCAAAACCTCTCCCAACTGCTTGTGGACTATTTAATCTATCTCACTATCCTGACTGAGCAGTCTGTAATAAAATCCCACCACAATATCTGCCTTACTGGCCTTCCCCTTGATTCTTACCCATATACATTCAACCCTGTCATCACCATCATTAAGTAGTATACATTCATATCCCTCCCTGACATAGAGGGCCACCTCAACACCTTGCCTTCCTCGCCTGTCCCTTATGAAGAGTTGGTAGCCATCAACTGCAGCACTCCAGTCCCATGAGTCATCCCACCATGTTTCTGTGATGGCAACTATATCACAGTTTTCTCGTTGCATGAAGGCCTCCAGTTCCTCCTGTTTGTTGCCCATGCTGCGTGCATTGGTATAGATGCACTTCAGCTGGGCTGGTGGTCCTGTCACCTTTTTGGATGAAGAAGCCTTAATTCCCTCCCGACTGTTTACACATGCATCCATAGTGACCAGCCTATCACCCCTTGTGTCTTTGCTACCACAAGGATCATCACCGCCCACCTCCACAGTGACAGCTGATTAATGTACTGACAAGTACACCTAAAAGTTTAAGAGAGTACCAGCTGAAACAGAGAAAGTTTACAAAAGCATATTTTGGGGAATAAATGTTAAACACCAAAATCTACACTGCAGGGCAAAGAGATGTGCAAGCGTATCATACTGAGTAGCTTTAGAGCTCTTCTCTGTATTTTATATTCCAGCTTAAGCAGCTTACTCATGACTCCTAAAAGGAACCTTGCTCCAACAGTACAGTGGAAATGCAGGCAGCCAAGTTTAATGTCTTAAACTCCCAATGCTGCTCTGACTAAACAAACATTTAATTTTTAATTTTTATTTTTCATCTTTAAATAAATATTTTATTTTCTTCTTGAAGGAATGCAGTGACAACAACACTTCAGAGGTACCACATCTGAAGGTTCAAGAAAGGAGCCTAAATCCATAAGTTTCTAAAATGTACAATCAACTAATGGGGGGGGACCAAAAGAGCAAATTCTTTTGCTGAAGTCATCCAAAGAGAGCTACTTAAAAGGAACTATTCAAAATGTAGGGCTATAAAATAAAACCAACCTGTGGCAAACACTGCTGTAGAAGTGGAGGGTCTCTCTATTTGAGAGCTCTGTACAACCTCGACAATGGCGGGAGATGGCTCCTGAGTAGCCGGCTCAATCTGAGGATGACTCTGCTGAGTGGGCTGCACAAAAGCAGTCGCTTGTGTCTGCTGCTGAACAGTCAGGATGGGCTGAGAGAGTGATGTCTGAACATTAGGACTGGTGGAACGCACAGAGCCACTAGTGCTGCCAAAGACTGGAACATGCTCCACGGGTCCTTCCGACTGCATAGCTGAAAAGCAAACAGGAGCACATTCAACTGTCTTCATATTACCTAGCGTAGTCCACTTCTTTCCTGCGAGGGTGCCAGAGCCTGGCCCAGGCTGCCTAGAGAGATTGTGGAGTCTCCTTCTGTGGAGAGATTCCAAACCCACCTGGATGTGATCCTGGGCAACCTACTCTGGGTGACCCTGCTTTAGGCAGGGGGGGTCCAATGAGATGATCTCCAGAGGTCTCTTCCAACACCCACCATGCTGGGATTCTGTGTGATTTATTATTGCTGCAGATCCTTATACTATACTAAAAAGCTCACCTTCCTGAGTCTCCACCTGTGTTGTGGGCATAACTGTGGCTGTTGGAGTAGTGGTAGGATTAGTGACGGTAGCAGGAGTAACCATAGGACGGATACTGGCTCTTGGGGTAGACTTATTCCCAGCTATCGCAGCAGCAGTCACTTTGCTTGGAGTTGACACAACGGGTGTGGGTTTAATATTTGCTGTTGGTGGATCTGAAGTGCTAGCACTGAAAAACAGGATATTGGTTTCATCATGGTAGTGCAGAAAGCAGATTTTTAAAATATCAACTGTAAATACATTATCATAGCCAGAAATACTGATTTTTA
The DNA here is from genome assembly GCA_033124195.1 of Coracias cyanogaster. Lineage (NCBI taxonomy): Eukaryota > Metazoa > Chordata > Aves > Coraciiformes > Coraciidae > Coracias > Coracias cyanogaster. The sequence continues at coordinate 33,058 of JAVSBS010012870.1, read as the reverse complement.
AAGGTTTAATATTTAAAAGCCTGACAAGGGCATAACGAATTTCCTTCCAAAACTTCCATCAGTGCCATATTGTCCAACTTAGAGGTTTGACGGGTTTCTTCAAAGGTAATCACCTAGAAATCTGCAAGTAGATCCAAAGGAGCAGTGAGTAGCTCCTATTACTATCTGTGCTGAGTCATTATTATAGCAAGTACCCATCACTACATTTAATGGGTTCACCCAACACAGAGCAGTGGGGCCTACAAGAAAGCTGGGAAGGGACTTTTTACAAGGGCTTTAGTGATAGGACAAGGGGTAACGGTTTCAAATTGGAAAAGGGCAGATATAGATTAGAAATTAGGAAGGAGTTCTTCACTGTGACGTTGATAAGACGCTGAAACAGGTTGCCCCAAGAAGTTGTAGATGGTCCATCACTGGATGTACTATGATCTCTTAGTTGAAACAAGGATCAGCAAAATTTTAGGAGGCATTTTTTAAAGCCTTGCATTCAAAATGATGCTCTCATAAAAACTGAGAGGGAGTTTGTCACCCAAACTTAGTAATACAGCCATATTTCCCATTTCAGAGCTTAGTCCTTTGACTATTTTATCTCTTGTTAGTTATCACATATTTAGTCCATTTCTCATGTTTGAGATCCCTGCACAAGGAAAATCCCCCCCCAACCCCAAAAAGATTAGATGTAACAATCAACACTGTACAAACTCTTGAGGTCTGAAAACAGCAAAAAAAAAAATAAAAATTAATTCCCAGATACTAATGTGGGAATACCAAATACCACTTCCTGGTGGTTAATATGATAATTTTAATCAATAAAGCTTTTAAGGGGTTCATGTAAATGAGAAAACAGGATGAACATACGTCAATCAGTAGCTTTCAAGTTGCTTAAGAAAAAGCAACTTGTGAGAAGGCAGTGGTGTACTAAAAAGAGCAACTAAAGACAAAACCAAGAAACACCAGCCACAGTAAAACCCCCAAGCCCCTCAACTCACATTCCTCTTTCACCTGAAGTGGGAGTAGACTTAAGTGAGATTTGTCTCTGCTGTTCTGGAACCTGTGAAGTAAGAAACAGAAGTATCATGCCATGCACATACCAAGCAGAGTGAGCAATGCAGTAAAATACTGCAGCAGACAGATCTCTTGACGAACAATCATTTCTGTACCAGACTTGTTAGTGTACCTAGTCAGACTCCACCGCTATGTCCAATTCTCCAAATCAAACCATACCCATCAAACTAGGTATGTAGATCAACTCACTAATTGCTCAGGTATTTTCCAAAGCTATTGAGACCACAGCAGCTAGAACCCATTATACTGAATGCATGGTTAAAAATACAGGGATCAAGAGCAGAGCGCAAACAGCTCACTGGTTGATTCACAGGGAACAATGTAACACCTGCTACATCAGAATAACGTCAGAATTCTGACTATGGCAGGAAGTAAGTTTTAAGTTAAGTTCTGAATCTTTACTTGTGTATTTCCAAAAGCAGGGGACAGTGGGACTTGAATAGTGCAGAATTTGTTTGGCTCATTGGTATTTTTTAATTTCCTCTTTTTTTTTTTTTTACAACTGCAGGAGTCCTATCACAAGAATTTCTATCTGCTGCTGTTTAGGACATTTAGAGAAAACACCCTCACGTAAAGCAATCCTGAGTATCACATGTTGTACACACAAAACCAAACCAAGCTGGACAGTGGTGCTCACAGGCAGCTCTTGTCCTCACTCAGTTGTGAGACACAGGAGGTACGCGTCTCCTCGCACACAGCCAGCAAAATGATTTTGTACCTTGTTCGTAGACTCCGGAGGCTCATCTCGCTGTTCATGGTGTCGCTCTTGCTGCTCTCTAAGCTCTCTTTCCAGACGGCAGATTCGACCTTCATACTGTGTTTTAAGTGCACTCATTCGCACCTCCAGTTCAGTCTTCTGCTCTTCTAATGAGCTGCTCTTTTGCTTCCACTCTTCATTTTCTTTTGTGAGCTGCTCTTTCGTACCTAATTGAACAGGAAAGAATTCAATCTTGCCACTGTAAAGCTGTCTACTGAAGTCTCCATATGGCTCTTCTAACAGGTTACTGAAGGATTCTGAAATCTGAAAAATGTTAAGCTAGAAAAGGAGCTATTAGAGGCAATATTACCTTTCACATGCTGTTTTTTAATTTAATTGCAATTAAATAAAAATAAATGAAAAACAGAAAAAATATAAGGAATATCTAAATAAAATATTGAATAAAGAAGTAGTCACAAAAGAATGAGATGTTTTCAGCAAGCATCACTCCTCTCAGCAGCAATTAAAAATAGAGAAGGCAGTATGTTTTCATAGAATTGTTTTGGTTGGAAAAGACCTTTAAGATCATCAACTCCAACTGTTAGACCAGCACTACCAGGTCACCACTAAACCATGTCCCTCAGCACCACAGTTTTGAAACTCCCCCAGGGATGGGGACTCCACCACTACCCTGGACAGGCTGGGACAGGCCTTGACAACCTTTGCGGGGAAAAAATTGTTCCTCACATCCAACCTAAACCTCTCCTGGTGCAACTTGAGGCTGTTTCCTCTTGTTCTATCGCTTGTTCCCTGGTAGAAGAGACCAACCCCACTTGGCTCCAGCCTCCTTTCAGGGAGTTGTCAAGAGTGAGAAAGTCTCCCCAGAGCCTCTTTTTCTCCAGGCTCAATAACCCCAAGTCTCTCAGCTGTTCCTTGCAAGACCCAGACTCTAGACCTTTCCTGAGCTTTGTTGCCCTTCTCTGGACATGCTCCATCCTCTCAATGCCCTCCTAGAGTGAGGGGCCCAAAACTGAACTCAGGATTAGAGGTGCGGCCTCCGCAGTGCTGAGTCCAGGGAAACAATCCCTGCCCTAGTCCTGCTGGCCACACTAGTGCTGATCCAAAGCCAGGATGCTGGTGGCCTTCTTGGCCCCCTAGGCACATGCTGGCTCATCTTCAGCCAGCTGCTGACCAACTCGCCCTGGGTCCTTTTCTACGAGGCAGTTTGCAGCCACCCTTCCCCCAGCCTGGAGTGTTGCAGGGGGTCGTTGTGATCCAGTGCAGGACCTGGCACTTGGTCTTGTGAAACCTCATCCCACTGGCCTCAGCCCATTGAACCAGCCTGGCCAGGTTCCTCTGTAGAGCCTCCCAAATCTCCACCAGATCAACACTCCCACCCATCTTGGTGCCACCTGCAAACTTACTGAGGGTGCCTCAATCCCCTTGTTCTAGATCACTGGTAAAAGAGATTAAATAAAAGTGGCCCCAGTACTGAACCCTGGGAACACCACTTGTGACCGGCCACCAGCTGGACTTAACTCCATTCACCACCTGTGAACAGTTTTGCTCCTGCATACTTAGAGAGGGCAAGAGGGAAGGGGAGAATTTACCTGCACTGTCACACTGCTCTAACCAACAGAAAAAATGGCGGTTACCCTGTTGGCTGGCCAAAAGTAAGTAACATTTTTTATCTCCAACGTACATCTAGTTACATACTTTAATCATCTCCTGAAGGAATTAAAATTTAGTTTTAGAACAATGCTTGTAACATCTAATCTAGAAAAAACTTTTAAGTAAACATGAAGTAGGCCATGTTTTTCCAAGCACCCTGTCTAAATGCTTTTCCACAGGAATAATAAACTCGAAGAGAAGAAGACTCCTTAAGGACAGAAAAAAAATAATTCTGTAATACCAGCTAACTGTGCAATTTTCTGCTTGGCCGCCAGCAAGGTCTTTCTGGTTTTCTCTTCCTTCTCAGTGATCTGTTGCCTGAGCTGTTCTTCCTGCGTCGTCTTCTCTTGCAGATCTTGATGAAAACGAGCAAGTTCTGCTTGCAGCTGTGTTGTCTGCTCCTGGAGATTTCGAACTTCAGTCTCCTTTTCTGCTACAGTCTAGAGAGAGAAAGAGAGTGAGAGATTGCAAATATTGGCAACAACCAGGTACTTTGACAAGTATATGGCCCAACAAACTCCAAGGACCTAGTATCAGCTGGCTGCTGTATTAAGGTTAAAAGGCTTCTATCAACAATAGAGGAGACCAGTCCTCTTTGAACGCACTGATTTTTTTACTGTTCTTACTATGTTTGCTCTGTTCTTACCTTCTGTAAGCTTTCAATCTGGGTCTCCAGAGCCTTTGTCTTTACTTCAGCTTGACTGAGAGTGTCTTTCAGCTCTTGTACCTCCTGGGCAGAAAGTTGTTGTTCTTGCTGTTCTGCCAAAGATTGAGTTGATGCTTCAGCAACCATCTGAAACAGGTCAAGCAGTAGCAGGCTGAAGGGTACTATTGGATTGGAATGTCATTACTTCCACAAGTAGCTTTTTACATGCAAACTGATCTTTTAAAGTTCTGGGCAAACTCTGGGAATTATAATGAATGCTGAAGCTCTGCTAAGAATACTGCAAAATCTTAAGTGATATGCAGCTCAGGTTTTGTGACGGTTTGAGCTAACAGCAGAATAAATTGAGTCATTTTCCACTTTTCACAGGTAAGTACTCATACAGTGTTCTACTAAGGAAGGTGAAGATTATTAGCTAGATTAGAGATGACTCTAGATGAAAACATCCTTTTTGTAATGTATTTTTTCTTTGTTTGCAAAGAAATTCTACCTTATCGTGCTGTGCTTTCAGCTCCTCGTATTGAGTCTTGTACCTGCGCCCAATTTTCTTGACCTGTGTTATAGTTTTCACTTTTTCTTGTATGTCAACCACTTTAGCATCTAGTTCTTTCTGCAAAGTATCCTTTTCTGTTCTTATTTTAGTTAATTCCTCCTTCAGGCTCTGAACAAGATTCTGGCTTGTAGTCAAGGATGCATTAGCTCTAAATAACAAGAGATGAGTGGAAGATGTAAATGAGGTGTTTGAAATAATCAGTATTTTTCAATATCACTCATTTATGTAAAATCATGGGCATTATCTGTAGTGAATTCTGTTTTCTAAGATTTTGCAATACAAATGAGCATTTGTAGAATACAAATTATTCCACAACACATTAATTTAGAGTAAGTTCAGCTAAAAAGATGGCTTCTGAAACAATTCCCACTTCATTTCACTGCATATTATCAGGCTACACTAAGAATACCAAAGGTTTCATAGTTACAGAGACAGTTAAGAAATTACACTTCCAGATACAGCTTTATTTAAAAATATTCGGCTTTGCACAAAAATTTTACTACTTTATAGCCCACCTGGCTATTTCTGCTTTAAGCCTGCCCATTTCCTCACTCATTTGTTGGATACGCTTGGTGTTTGCCTCTTTCTCTGAAAGCAGCTTCCGATACTCTTCAAGATCAGTGTCCTTCTGTTGACTTAATAGATGCTGAAAGGTTAAGAAAACAGTTTGCTTTTTGTAAGATGATTATATAGTTACATCCAGAAAACTTCTTTGATTTAGAGCTGCAGCTTTTGCATTTTGATTTGGAAAGTCTATGAATTAGAATAGTCTGTTTTGAAGCTGCATAGACAATGCTTTATAATTCAAATACATTGCTTAGTTATTGTTTTTAAGAAAATTTCAAAATATTTCAGTTGTTCAGGGTTTTTTTCACAACATCTTTGAAAATATGTATTTCTTACCTGAGTCCGGGCTTTCCAGCATTTAACATCTTCTTCCAACAGCTTTTTCTCCGCCTGCAACATTCCACTTTTCTCACTCAGCTCAGCATTAGACTCTTGCAGAGGTAGAATGTCGGCCTCAAGTTTGCGTACCTGAAAAAACACTGGGGATTAAGCTCTGGATTTTACGAGACTGAAGGACAGAGTGTGCCAAACCAACACCCTCAAGATGTCATGCTATAGGCTCTTTTCCAGCTCTCTGCCTTTCAGTGACCATCTGGGGGCAGGGAGAAGGACAAGGAGCAAGAGCAGGGGATGATGTTACAGAGAGGGGGGGAAAAAAAAAAAAGAAATATATATATATATATAGGAACAACTTCACAATCTTAGATTCTCACTCTCTGTACTTTGGTAGGAGGAAGAGATTATTAATGAGAAGCCAAGCAACATTGCACTGGATTCTATTAAGATAACCGGTATGTAGAAATGGGAAGAGGCAGTATCTCTCCCTTTTAAACTTTAATACAGCTGTGATCTGCTTTATCATTATTACTATTATTCCTGTGCTGTTCTTCATTTATCTGCTGATGATGCCCTTGGACCTGGTATGCCTCTAGCCAAGGATAAATGCTGATTTTCAGTTTCATTTAAATGAAGCTGAACTTTCCAATGTTGTAGGTGGATCAATGTCTCTAAGATTCTAAATTGAGAGTTTCCTCATTGACATAAAGGAACGAGGAATTGATGTAATGGTAACTGATGATGAATGTGATGTAAAGGAACAATCACAATCTAAATCAAGTATTTATTGCAATTATTAATAGTATATCCATCTTGAATATCTGAAAAATTGGCATGAACTTCACTACTAACCTTTGCTTGAATTTGTTGTAGCTCTTGTTCTAGCCTCTCCTTCTCTTCTCTCAGCATCTTGTTGGTTTCTATCAGTACGTTCATGGTCTCAGTTTTTTTCATTAATTCCTCATGCTGTGCAATGGTTTTTGCTGTTACCTTTTGAAAAGATTTAACTTAAGTTGTTTGTTTTGCTTGCACTTACATATATACTTACCTATACCTGGCATAAGACCATCCTGGAAAGTTCTCATGGATTTCATTATGTCGTACGTACATTCAAAACAAGTAAATATTGCTTAAGAAATGTGAGATGGAAAAAAAAAAATGATGAAAATTATCTTTATTTTCCCTACTTATGTAATTTTGGAATTGCCACACTGCTTCAAAGGACTCAAAACAAGACCCTCCATTGCTATATAGCAACCTCAGTTTAAAAGCTTCAGATTCTTCCAAAATTTAATTGTTGGGCACAGGCAGCAGAGACAGAGTCGAACATAGAGAACAGCCCTCTCTATTTATTGAAATCATAAGCAATAATATCCAACCATACCTGCACCTTCTCCCTCTCCGCATTGAGACTGTCCTGCAGCTCCTGGAGCTCCCGTTCCAGGTGCTCCACTCTCTGACGGTAACGCAAACTCTCCACCTGGGCCACCTCAAACCTAGTTTCTGCAATCTCCTTTTCTCGACGGATAAATCTGCAGTATGAAAATGAACCACACATGGTGTCAACAAAAATGCAAGACCAATCATTTTAAGTTGAAGCAGTTTATAGCTGAAGGTCTATTGAGTATAGAAAGCAGTTCAGAAAGACAAAAAATAAAATTCTAGATGAAAATTCTTAATAATCTATGTAAAACCCCTAAAAACCACACTAGAGAAAAAAAAAAAAAAAAATCACCTCTATGAAACTTTCCTGCCAGTCACATTTGCTAAAATCTGGCTTAGTTTCCTGTCATAACTGACCCAGTTTTCTCCTAGAAATAGGAAGATATCTCCTCTATTAGTTACTGATGTAGTACAACTGCCTCCTATTTAGCAAAGAAAGCGCTTACATTTTATACATTATTTTTCAAATATAAAAGTAATACAGAGCTATTTATTTCAGCAACTAATTTCTAACTACTGAGAGGAGTCCAGAGCTAAAATTACCTCAGAATTTCTAAGATTTGTTCTTGGGATTTGCCTTCCTCATTGAGAGAAACGTTCACAGTGGCTGGCATGGCTTCCTTCATAGAAGTCACCATCTTATCACTCAGACTTTCCAGCTGTTCGTGTAATAATCGATTTTGTTTCTCCAAATCTTCACAGCGGGATGCAAGTTTTGAAGCTTCATCCTGTGACACAATTGTTCAACGCTGTGAATTCTGCAACTGGATTTTTGTTAACTGAAAAAACCCACTAAAACTATGAAATCAATCCCACCTTCATCATTCTCTCTCTCTCTTCCCAGGAGGCTTTGCTCTCTAACAATTCAGACTCAGCTTTCTGAGCAGCCTCCTCCAGCTGCTGCCTCACCACTGTATTCTTGGCAACTTGGTCTTTAATAGCCTGCAATGCTTCAACATCAGCAGCATGAAGCATCAATTCCCGTTCATATTTATTTTGAGCTTCAGAAGCCATCTTTGCCTGCAGAAAAACATGAAAAATAGATTGTTACCTTTAAAGCTATTTTTTATATATTTATTTATATATATATATATAATTCCAGACAAAATCAGTGACCACTAATAAAAAAGAAAACCACTGGCCATGATCTCTGTCATTCTCCATTACAAAAAAGAAAAAAATTGATAAGCTTAAACTCCCTTAAAGAAACTTTTTTTTTTTTTTAACTTGCATTATAAATAATTCTCTTTGGGTGGCTGGCAGTAGGACACACTATCTATCACCACCCTGTAGTCCCCCTCATCCCTGGAAGGATTTAAAAGCTGTGGAGATGTGACGCTGAGGGACATTGTTTAGTGGTAACCTGGCAGCACTGGGTTATTGGTTGGACTTGATGATATTAAAGGTCTCTTCCAACCAAAATGATTCTATGATTTTATAGTTGCTCTACAATCAAAACCCCTTGCTGTAGATTCTGCACAGCTAACAGGCAGGTATTAGTCTAAGAATAATCACTGGTTACTTCTACATGTGAATGAGCAAATATTTACTGCACGAGGTTAAAAAGCTAAGGACAGACTCTGGTCATAATCTTAGATGAAAAAAATGGAAATGCCCGTCTATTAAATTTTGCTTCAGATTAAAGAACAACCGAAAGTTTTTCTACATCCTTTACACCAACCAGTCCCTGATTAGCAGCACTACCTTTAAAAAAACGTTTTGAGTTCAACTGAAGAACAACAAAAAACTAACATTAAGTTTACTACCTCTGGCTAAAATAGGCAAATACTACAAACTTACCTGTTCCTGGCAGTCACGTCTGGCTTGTTGTTCATTACTTAGAGCTGTGCTGGCTCTCTGAAGAGCTTCCTGAACTTCTGATTGCACAGTTGACAGACTCTTCTTCAGTTCTGACAGCTACAGTGATGCAGGAAGTGGAAACAACAACAACAAAAAACCAAAGCAGGAACAAAACTGAGATGAAACAGCAAAGTATTTTACAGAGTATTGAACACAGTGAGGCTTTGAATGTAGAGAGCATGAATAACGTAGAACCAAAGGGTTTCATTATTTATTTATTTTAAATACTCATTTTAATCTAAAGATAAATACTTTCAAGATTTTATTAATATACAGAGCTCTTTCCTGGTAAAAATATATTACTGTTCTTTCAGAGTCAGGCCTGCAAGAATTTTAGTTGGAGTCATCTTGTTTCTTTTAACCCGAAGAAGAGCCCAAATATAAACCAGACAAATAAAGGCACAAACCATGCCGGTTTTAAGACATGCATGCTACATGTTTGGTTTTGACTTGTGCTCCAAAAAGGGTTTTATGAAACCTCTCTCAAAGGCTTTTTACTCATGTTTTTCTGCAAACTGTGCTCAAAGTTCAGGAAGATAGTGACGGCTTTAAATACACAATCATCTTAACAAAGTAATGAATGATAAGGTTAACGTACTACTCATGTTTGGAAACCTCTCACCAATATAGTCAGTCTTTTGTACATCCTAGAAGATGTTTTGGACAATATTAAACTGTGAAAACAAACTGAAGTTTAGGGGATGATGTAAAAGAACACTCGTGTGGACACTCTACAAGGGAGTTTAAGGAAAGGTGCATCCAGTGCATACCTGTTGTTCCATACTCTCCACAGTTTTACGCTTCTCCTCTTGCAGTTCTTGCTTTTCTTTCTCTGACTCCATCAGCTTCTTTTCTAGCTGTGCTTGATACTCCGAAGACTCCTTCAGACGAGCTTCAACTGTTGCACGAACCTCCTCTGTCACCTTCATTAAAATCCATTAAAAATTAACAGGTTTTTTTTTCCTTTAAATACGGTATTCTGATGTGAAACCAGTATTTTATTAACAATTTAAAGCCAGAATAAGCATTCTCCACATCTTGGTTAGAACACCACCACTGAAAATGTGAAGAATCACAAAGAGCACTGGAATTTTTTTATTATTCTCCCCGCTTTTCAAAGGGGGAGGTATCTCATAAAGTGCACCTAAGAAACGTTTGAGGTGACTGCACTCAAATGTGCAGTAGCCAGCATATGTTGTTATTACACACTAGAATAAGCAGTATTGTTAAAGCTCATCAAGACACAATTAAGTTTTCACAGTAAGAGAATAAGACAAATAGATATAAAACAAACAGACCAATATTTGTCTGTTCACAGAGAGACAAATAGCACTCCATCATCTACTGATGCTGTAACTTCAGCCAAAAATGAGAATTCTGTTTCCCCAGTCTACCTTATTTTGATATGCTGACCAGTTTGGAAGAACAGGCTTCATTCACTATTAACACGGCATATGATGCTGTGTATGACAAGAAGGTCGCTCTCAGACCTTTCCCGCGAATACCACATGCAGAGTGTTCTTTGCATCACTGAAGACCTTCTGATGCAGAAGGCGTGAATTTGACTGCTTGTGATTAGTATTTTTAATCATTGATTATAAGGAAGAGGTTTTAAAGGTCAATTCCCCTCCTCTGAAGGAAGACATTGGCAAAACACTGCTTGGAGTCCAACTTACAATTCAACATTTGAAAACTATGCTGAAAAAAGGTTTAGTATGTTCTACGATTGAAAGTGGTTTTAATAAAATTATCTAAAATAAGGTCTTACTACATGAGATTCCAATGACTTCTAAACTAGTTATTTTGTAATTTCTCCCATAATCCTACAGCATTTTAGTACAAGAAAAAAAAACAACAACAAAAACAAACCACAACACTTTCATTTTCTTTTTGGTTTTGCTGTAATAAACAATGGTAACTACTTACTTGTTTTTCCTTATTAAGTGATTCCTCCAGACTAAGGACCATGGCCCTGTACTGCTCCACGTTACTAGAACTAGTCTTGAGTCTCTCTTTCAGGTCGTTAACTTGTTCGTCAGCTTGTCTTAGTCGACTTACAAGATCATCCACATCTTCACTTGTACTAGGCTGACCTATATTAGAACACATTCATTAACCAATGAAGTTTATACCATTGTTCTGTTGAAAACGGAAGTCTTTTTAGTATAATAACACCCTGACAAAGCGCCACTAAATAAAATTGTCAGTCATAATCACAATAGTGGCTTACAATAAACATTGTTGATTCAGACAAAAAACCCAACATAGCTATGTAAAAAATAATAAACTTAAACTTCATAAACCTAAGTTCTTTCAAATAAAAATTAAAAGGATCCTGTAATAATAACTCTGCTTTATTCTTCCCCCTTTTGTCAAAGTCTGCTTGGACATTAATTTTACGTTAACAAATCATCCTGGTTATCATTTCTGATTGTTAATAATAATTAAGAGGTTTATTATTTACTGTACTGTCCTTCTAATTCTAAACTATTATGAATTTTACCGTTCTGCAGACAGCAGCGTTTAACATAAAGAGAAATCCAATGTTGAAAACCACCTTACCTTTCCCTGGAGCCCTCTGGGATGATTGAGACGCTAGCTGAGCCTCCGTATTGTTCAGCTGCTGTTTCAACATCGCTGTTTCCTTCTGGGCATTCTTTAGAAGCTCCTTTGTGTTAGCGTGACGGTTTGTCTCTGTCTCAAGTTGCCTCTTAAGATCCAGGATATGAACCTGAAAACACCAGGGTCATAAACTTGTAATTATTCACAAATGGCATGAAGACCAAATAGGTTTATAAACTTCATGATGAAAAATAATTCACTATAAGCTGGCAGGTATCGGTGGCTTTATTTGCACTAAACCAAGCTTAGTGTATTTATAAGTACTTACCTCTTGGTTTTTGGTAAGGGAATGTCTTTGTTCCACCTCGCTTTCCAGTTTCTTCTTTAGCTGAGATATCTCACGCTCTAGTTTCTCTATCTGATTATTGAGCCTTTGTTTTGTTTCTGTCTCAGACCTCTCCAGTATTCCCTGAAAAAGAGCATAATGCACTATGCTTACAAGACACTTCAATCATTTCTTTGGAAGTAGCACTTCAAAGTTGTCACAACACTTCTCCCATCCCCAAAATATTTACTGAAGGGAGCAAGTAACAAAGGTAGGTACAGAAAATTATGAAAAGTAGCACTTACAGTGTATGACTTAGTTTTGAAAGATTTTTTAAAATATTGATACAGTAAGTATTATTAGAAGAAAAACTATTATCCATGCAGCCTAATTCCAGGGACTAAAAAAAACCCCAAAAGGCCTACTACAGAAATAGAATTAAGTCACATGTTAAAATATGCAACCTTAAATATTTATATTCTAAAGAGTCAATCCACCTTCTAATAGAAGATATAAAAGTATAAAAGCAAATATATCTTAAAATAACAGGAAAATAAACTACCGAGGTAAAATCCTGCAATCATAAAAATGAACACACAGATTTTTTCTTTTCACATAGTTTCATGGGGTTTTTTTTCCATTTTATTGTGAAAACTCTTCTCAGCAATCAAAATTCTCAAGACTTTGAACAGGTAAATAACAGAGTACCATAACTTAGGAATAACAAACCTGCATAAAGAAATTACTGAAGTATTTTACATTCAGTGTCAATTGGAACAGAAAAAAAAACCACACCCCACTTTAACATCTAGTCCCATGATGGTTTTACTCAATTTTGATGGGTATTTATCGAAAAACTGAAAGACAGACCAAACTTGGACATAAGAATAATACCATGTACCTGAATGGTTCGCAAATTAGTAAGCAGTAAGTTTTGTCCTCTTTGTTCAACCAATAAAGACTCACGTTGCTGAGTCAAACGCACATCTGACATCTTCAGGATATCCTTCTCTTTCTTTAAATTCTCTGCTCTCACCTTTAAGACAGCAAATCATAACAAGAGCTTTGTTACTGATGCCAAATTCCAATCAATTTGTTCCAATATTAATTTTATGATCATATTTTGGGGGGATTTAAAAGCTGCAGAGATGCGGTGCTGAGAGACATGGTTTAATGGTGACCTGGCAGTGCTGGGTTAATGGTTGGACTCGATGATCTTAAAAGGTCTCTTCCAACCAAAATGATTCTATGATACTATTTTTTAAAAAGGGCTTTTAAGCTTACACATTGCAAATTAAAATTCATGCCAGTTAAGCTAAGAACAGTAAGAACACAATTGTTTGACTGATGACATTGTGTTTTCTCTCAACACCTTCACAATGTTGTTCTACCTTCACAATGTTCTTCTACCTTCACTCAGTACTTGAGATATTTCGCAGAATGTTACAAACGCCTGCACCAAATACACACACAGGCTTTTACAACTGTAATAGCTGATGCACTCAAAAAACCACACACAAGTTCTGACAGCTTTCAAGACAATTCTAAGAAGAACTCTTGTGCTAATATCCAGCAGGATAGTACTCTGTGTAACTAACCTCTGCCACTGCCAGTTTTTCATTAGCTCCCCTCAGGTCTTGAGTCATCGTGTTAATTATCTGCTCCTGCTTCTGCGTTGTTGCTGTGAGCTTCTGGGTTCTTTCATGTAGAGATGTTATTTCTCGACGATAGCCTTCAACATTATCCTGCAGCATTTCATAACTACACGTGGAACAAGAAAGCAACGTACGTATTTGCCACATGAAATTGGTTAACTGCAAGAGGTTTATGTACACAGATATCTGTTTTATCTTCCTGTACATCAGTTTCTACGTACGTGGCTCACTCAAGTAGAAGATATATTTTTGATCCCACCTTCACTATTTCCCTTGTGCTCTTTAATAGAGTAGACAATGCTAATGTTTAACTGGCAGCTCCTCCTGAGCAAACGATACCAAGCAGTCAGCATGACTATCAGCAGGGAACACGTCCCTAAGGCAGTGAAATTAAAGAGCTGATTTACCGTTTGGAGGCAAACTCCAGCTGTGTGGAGATCTTCGCATTTTGTGACCTCAAGTCCGTGACCTGCTCCTGAAGCTTTTCATTTTGTTCATTCAGCAGCTTGTCATTCTCTGCCTTTTCTTTTTTATAGTTCTCAAAAACTTCCTGCAACTACATGGAAGAACAGACAGCAAAGTGCTTACAGGAGTGAAGAGAAATAGTGACATCTTTCTACAGTGTTTATTGAAAAACATACCTGCTTAAGGGCAGCCTTAGCCTCCACTGTCTCCACTGACTCAACCATTGACACCGGAGCTGGAGTTGACATGGCTTGAGGTAAACTTGGGCGCTTTGGAGTAGATATAAGAGAAACATCCTCTGGTAACATACCTGAAGCTAGAAAAGATAAATGAGATTTTAAAAGACAAATTTGAATGAATGCCTGCCAGAGCAGATCATACAACCACACTGAAACGTGGCTAAAACCTATGCTGTATTGCTAGGGAAGTCTTGGGCTCTCCTGAGCAACCCATTCTTTATACCTACAATGTGCTACCAGAGCACACGTAGTCCCCACAACACACCAGTCATTTATGTATCAAGTTACAGTAAACAAAAAAATATATTTTTTTAAAATCATATATCTAAACCCAAATCCATGGGTTTTCCAGGGAGCAAGGGTGAAACCCAAACACCAGATGAACAGAACTTGCAGCACCATTACTGAAAACTCCCAACAAAAGACAATCCCACTTTTTTTACAGTGCTGCACCAACGTGAAGCTTACCTTGCAAAGGAATGACAGCCCCTGTGGTCTGGGCCAACAATATGCGAAACATATCACGCTGACGAACAATAGACTCAACAAGCTGCAGCTGATGATGACGCGATTCACGCAGTTTTTCTAGCTCATTGAGAGCTTCCTCAAGCTGACTCTGAAGCTCAGAAATTCTGAAACCAAGTTAGTAGCATGAGAATCAGGCTAAGCACTTTTCGTACAGAATGACATTACAGGCTTTACAGCTAGTGAATTAGACACACACATATTTCATTTTTTGTTCAGCTAACAGGAATCACATTCACTAAATGACCAATAATTTTTACTTTGGATTTTGATGAGAGGAACTATTACAAGTAATAAAGCCATTTTAACCAACACCTGAAGCCAATGTTGCTTAATAACAACTAGCCTTTATGCATTACATAGCTGCTCACGTGCATATCACAGAATCCCAGAATGGCTGGTGTTGGAACGGACCTCCGGAGATCATCTCATCCAACCTCCCTGCTAAAGCAGGGTCACCCAGAGCAGGGTGCCCAGGATCACGTCCAGGCAGTTTTGGAATCTCTCCAGAGGAGACTCCACAACCTCTCTGGGCACCCTGGGCCAGGCGCTGGCATCCTCAGAGCAAAGAATTTTTTCCTTATGATTAGGTTGAACCTCCTGTTTACCAGATTGTGACCGTTGCCTCTTGTTCTGTCACTGGACATCACTGAGAAGAGTCTGGCCCCAGCCTCCTAACCCCCACCCCGTAGCTATTGATCAGATCCCTTCTCAGTCTTCTCTTCTCCAGCTAAACAGCCCCAGGGCTCTCAGCCTTTCCTCGGCACAGAGATGCTCCAGTACCATCAGCATCTTCATAGCCTCCACTGGACTCTCTCCAGTAGTATGTCATCTCTCTTGAATTGGAGAGCCCAGAACTGGACACAATACTCTAGAGGCAGCCTCACTAGGGCAGAGTAGAAGAGCAGGAGAACCTCCCTCAAACTGCTGGCCACATTCTTCTGAATGCACCCAGGAGACCATTGGTCTTCTTGGCCACAACGGCCCATTGGTGGCTCATGGTGAACTTGTTATCCACCAGCACTCCTAGGTCCTTCTTTGTGGAGCTGCTTTCCCGTAGGAAAATATGCATGCTTACATATGCACGTGCACACAATTAATAACAATCAGAAGCAAGAAGATGAAGGGTGTTTGAATAAATTCCTGTAACTATGTAGGATGAAAAGTTTACTAGAAGGAACAGAACTTACTTAGATGATGTTGTTTCTTGCTCCTCTTTTTCTCTAGCCTCTCCCAGCTCCCGAAGAGCCACCAAGAGACGCTGATTCTGCTGCTGAAGTTCTTCAATATTTCTGTAAGAGACTAGATGTTGAGATATCACTTCAGAAGAGCTACTGATGTCCGCAGAACTTACTTCTTCATCACGAATCACATGATTGCCTCGAGCTTCTTCAAGTTCCATTAAAAGCACACGGATCTGAAAGAGAACATTCTACTGTAAGATTTGCATAGACTCAGAAGTTTGCTTTGAAAAGCAATATATTAAAGTACCTGGAAATTAGGTATTTTTTCCTACAATAAACAAACTATTACAATCAATAAATCCTTGTATGATATTACATTATAAAAAAATGGTTTGACGAAAGGAAACCACATCAAGATCAGCAATAGACAGTCTGTGATCGGTTCTGTGAACAGATCACAGGACATTCCAATCGAACAAAGAAGTTATATGTATTAATTTTCTATGTCAGATGCTTAACAATATTATCCTAAGTCAACATCACTTCTACCTAGCTAAACTTATTCACATTTTGTAAGTATAAATGTAGGACAATGTGGTATTTAAGGAGAAGCTTTTAACATCACTAAGGCGCTTATCACAACCAAAGTTTACATGCCATAACTTCCAATTAAGCTTCAGAAATACATCCCCAAATTAAGAAATAAATTTCAAATAGTACATTTAATCATAGCAACATTAGTTCTACCTGCTGTGAAAGATCTTTCACTTGTATTTCCAGTCTCTGGTTTTCTCTCTCAAGCAGAGAGGCGTGCTTATTGGCTTTATCGGCATCTTCCTGCAACCGCTGGATCTCCTGCAAGCACACAAACATCAAGAAACACATGGCAAGTCAACTCATTCCTTTCCAGGGAGAAACTGTCATGTAGCGACATGTCTTGTGAATCTAACTGCACTTTATCACTTTAAAATTACGCTCCAAAGGTTAAACTCCACATATCTGGGAATCGAAAGCTATGCTCTTTCATGTTATATTAAAATAAATGGGAAGTGAGCACCAAAATCCAATTTTATTTCTTATTTCTTCAGACAGACAAACATTAATCTTTGTTTATAATCTTGTTTATAGTGAATTCTACTCTCTGAGAAAGGTCACAGATTCTAAGTCACCAGATTTAAGCCTTCACTATAAAAACATTGGTTCTATAAAATACTTTGTACAGTCCAATAAATTGCAAGTTAGAAAGTTATCAGATACTCTCCCACAGTAAAAGTTGACTAAAAGATTCATTTTATACATTTCTCAACAGCCATTAGATTTAAGGGATTAAAAATCCACTTTTTCAATAATTTTACATGCTCTTCTATTTCATACAGACCTTCATAGCTTGTTCAAGCTTTGCAGACAGACTAGCCACAGCTTTTTGGGAACGCTCAAATTCTTCACGCTGACGTTTTAAGATCGGTGCTTTGGCTTCTACCTCCTGCACTATTTCATCCAAATATTTATTGATCCTCTTGTTCTCCAGTTTTTCCAAAAGCAATTGATCCTGAGTTTCTACATAGGCATTGTATAGCTGCAACAAAAGGTTTTTTGGTTTGGTTTTGATACATCTGGACAGACCTTTTATAAAAGAACCACTAATAATTATACAACTCACACCTTAAGGCAATATAATGTTATTCAACTAAACTAGTTGTTAGAAACTCGTTGGACTTTCAAAACAAGGTGTTTTTAGGACACATGCCACAGCAAAGCAGTTATCCCCTACAATTTTAAAACGGTAAACTTTAATACTGCAGCTGTATACAATAAAAGATTTTTATGTA
This sequence comes from Coracias cyanogaster, assembly GCA_033124195.1. NCBI lineage: Eukaryota > Metazoa > Chordata > Aves > Coraciiformes > Coraciidae > Coracias > Coracias cyanogaster. The sequence goes on along the minus strand of JAVSBS010012870.1, from coordinate 15,418 downwards.
AAAGGGACAAATCTTAAGCAAGATTAAGAAAATAGAAGTATCAAAACTAGTGTCACAAAAGCAAGCAGCAAGCACCAAAGAAAGTATTTTAATGGCTGGACAAAATGATTAATAACAAACACAAGGAAAATACAAATTGCCTAAATAGAAGTGGAAAAGGAACCCAGAATTTCTATGACCTATCATTAATTTTTTTGCCATTATAAACCAATTGCACAGCAGCAAGAGATTTAAAAATTAAATAATAATAAAAAAAGAAGCTCCTGCCAAATTGTACACAGAAAATAAGTTCATATGCACAAAGTTTTTCAGAAAAAGAACTTCAAGACCCTAAATATGTTTTGCTCTGGTAAAAAAAAAAAAAAAAGCTTTAAGATACATTGAAAAAAATCCCTTAAATTCTGCCTCAAATACATGAAAAGATTTTATCAACTTCAGTCAGGCAATAAACCAAATTCAAAACAGTCTGCACGCTGATGTTATCAATGTATCTCTGGTGGCATTTCAATGGCTTTGAAACGGAAGAGTTTCTTCTCACTTACCTCAGTTAATTTCATTCCAGGCTTGACTACTTTAGCTACTGCTGCCGCAGTGGGGGACATAGCTGCCAGTTCCTCCTCTGACAATATGGCTCCTGAAAACATAATCCCACCAGTTACCATTAAAAAGCTGCAGTAATTCCCATCGTGAATCATTTCTGAACAAAAACAATTGAAATAGCTGGAGCAAAGCTTGAAGTCGGGTTTCTTAGCAAAATGCTGAAGGTTTAGAGTGGCAGAGCAATGGTTACTTGCATTAAATTAACATAGAATCATAGAATCACAAAATCATAGAATGGTTTGGGTTGGAAGGGACCTTCAAGATCATCTAGTTCCAACCCCGTGCCATGGGCAGGGACACCTCCCAGTAGATGAGGCTTCTCAAATCCCCATCTAATGTGGCCTTGAACACATCCAGTGATGGAGCATCCACAGCTTCCCTGGGCAACCTCTGCCAGTATCTCACCACCCTGACTGAAGAACTTCTTCCAGTTTGAAGCCATTACCCCTCATCCTATTACTAGAAGCCCTTGCAAAAAGTCCCTCCCCAGCTTTCTTGTAGGCCCCCTTCAGATACTGGAAGGCCACAATGAGGTCTCCCTGGAGCCTTCTCCTCTCTAGGCTGAACAATCCCAACTCTCTCAGCCTGTTGTCATAGGAGGGGGGTTCCAGCACTCAAGGAATATAGCAAACATACTTCATGCCTCTCTGTTCCTTCCTGTTCTGGGTCTAGTGGTCAAGGAGATGTTGGGATAAGGTTGGATTTAATAATCCCAGATGTCTTTTCCAACCTTAATGATTCTATGATTTAGAAAATTACTTGTATATAGCAAGCAAACCGTTCTTTACAACAAAAAAAAATACAACAGGGAATACTGAGCAAGATCTAATGTTAAATAGAAATTTAAGGACAGAGGAGGTTTGTTTCCTGGGTGCCTTTTTAAAAAAGAAAAAAAAAAAAAAAAAGGAAAATAATAATAGTGTGTCATCCTCAATCCCTTCTCCACACAATCACTAAAAGCATTATGATTCAGCCTTAAGGAAATGTTTCCTTTTCCTTTGAAAAAGTTAAGTCAGATAACAAAAGAACTTAAAACTCAAAATTTTGGGACAAAATCAATTTTTGGCATGGTGTGTGTGTTTATATTTTTTGTATATACACATGCATGAAAAAGGTTCTAAAATTCACGATTAGAAATTATCCAAGATGAATTAAGATCAATACACTTACTTCCTACAGAAATCCCGCAGAGCATTTTCATGCAAGACAACAGAAAGCCAGAGGTTTACGTATTTCAGTTCCCAGTGCCATCCCTACCTTTGCGCTTTGTAGCGGACAGTAAGTCGTTGGCATTCTCCAGCTCTTTTTCTAGTTTGCTGATCTTCTCTCGCAGTTCTTTTTCCATTACAGCTTTTGACTCTTCCACCTCAGCCAAATGGTCCTGGGTTGCTTTATTAGCTAAAATTTAAATCAGACAAGTTGTTTGCTGTGTTGTGGTAGGGTTTTTTTTTTTTCTTATTTATTTTTTCTTTTAGAAATATTAAAATTTGCATAGGTACTTTAAATTTTATTTTATATGATCTGCAGAAGCTCATGCTGATAAGAAAACTCAGCAGCATGACCTGCTGCCTCTCACCTTTGCTTAGCAGAGGGCTAAAATATGAATTGTCTTTTTATCGGTGAAAAGGAGTCTAAACCAAGAAACTAAAATGAAGGTTTATCTTGCAAAATTAGATCCTCTCATCAAAATAAAAAGTAAAATTCCAGTTATATTTGAAAATAGTTCCCCCATGCCCTCCACACCTCCAAGAAAAAATACACAGTCACGTAGAATTTTTTGTTATGAAAGGACTGATGTTTCCACCATCCCAAAAGCCTAACAAAGTTCCTCTCATGAACACCCAATACCTATTTCTCAGTGTATCAGGGTAGTTACAAAGGAGCGTGATGGCTCTGTTCCATTTGCCACTTCTCACTCAGCTTACCTTCACCTGCTTCCTTCAGTAGCTTGTGCAGCTCCTCTACTGCTCCAGTTAGTTCATTGCTCTTCGCCTCCGAGTCATCAGCAGCACTCTAAATAAAAGCATCTAGTATTTTTAGGGAATCTTCTATAAACAGTTTATTTCTGTGCTTATCTTACAAGTGCACAACTGTACAGCACATCAGCAATTCTGCAAGTCAATTAGAGTGAACCAAAATAAAGTGGATTCGACTTTTGCTATTCAGTGAGGTCTCAGAACAGGCTCCCAAGGGACAGCACTCACATCTCAGTGCTTTTAACATCACCTGAGACAAATCACACAAACCCAACATGGTGGCAGTTGGAAGGGACTTCTGGAGATCAACTCGTCCAGTCCCCTTGGTAAAGTGGGATCATCTCTGTGCTGAGGAACGGCTAAGAGCCCTGGTGCTGTTTAGACTAGAGAAGATTGAGAAGGGATCTGATCACTGCTGATCAATAGCTAAAGGGTGGAGGTCAAGAGGATGGGGCCAGACTCCTTTCAGTGGTGCCCAGTGACAGGACAAAGGGCAACAGGCACAAACTGGAACCCAGGTGGCTCCATCTCAACAGGCGAAAAAAGCTCTTTGCTGTGAGAGTGCCAGAGCCTGGCCCAGGCTGCCCAGAGCGGTTGTGGAATCTCCTTCTCTGGAGAGATTCCAAACCCACCTGGATGCGATCCTGTGAACCCTACTCTAGGCGACCCTGGTGGAGGAGGGGGATTGTAGAAGATGATCTCCAGAGGTTCCTTCCAACCCCTACCTGGCTTGTATCAGCACTAGTGTGGCCAGCAGGACTAAGGCAGGGATTGTCCTGCTGGACTTAGCACTAGAGAGGCCACAGCTCAAATCCTGGGGTCAGTTTTGGGCCTGTCACTCCAAGAAGGACATTGAGAGGCTTGAGCATTTCCAGAGAAGGGCAAAGAAGCTGAGGAAGGGTCTTGTGGTGAGTGGCTGAGGGACCTGGAGTTTTTCAGCCTGAAGAAAAGAAGGCTCAAGGGAGACCTTCTCACTCTTGACAGCTCCCTAGGAGGAGACTGGAGCCAGGTGGGGATCAGTCTCTTCTCCCAAGAAAGAAGCAACAGGGCAAGAGGAAACAGCCTCAAGTTGTACCAGGGGAGGTTTATGCTGGACATGAGGAAAAATTTCTTCCCCGAAAGGGTTGTGAACTCCTGGCCCAGGCTGCCCAGGGCAGTGGTGGAGTCCCCATCCCATTGAAAAGCTGTGTAGATGTGGTGCTGAGGGACATGGTTTAGGGGTGACCTGGCAACGCTGGGTTAAGTTGGACGTGATGATCTCAAAGGTCTTTTCCAACTGAAACAATTCTATGATTCTAATGCTAAGATTCAACCCTAAGTAACACTAACATACGCTTATAACAGAATCAGTAAACTCACCTTATACAAATTGGATAATTTTATGTGAGCATTGAGTTCATTGTGGAATCTTTCCTCCATTCCAGCTTGCTGTTCTTTTGCCTAATAAATAAAAGAAGAGGGAGGGTGGGGGAGCATTACAGTATTTCTATTTCTCACATTTTGGTGTTTAATTTGTAGAAGCAACTGTGATGCTGTTTCACACATACTTCAAGTTGTCTTACCTCCTTCAGTTTATTCAAAAGTTCTTCCACATGCTTCTGAAGATTTTCATTGGACTGTTTTAAGCTGTTGACCTGTTCCTCCATTCTGGAAACCTGTTCAAAAAATAAATAAGTACACCATGTACACTAATTGTCATTCCAGTCCAGATTATTTTGGGAAATACCCATCTCATTGGTTTTTACTTTAAAAAAAAAAAAAAAAAAGTTTCAGAAAGAGCAGAGGGGTTGGATGAGATGATCTCTCAAGGTCCCTTCCATTCTGTGATTGTGTGAAAGAGCATAAATGGTTACATTTTCTAACAGTCCTTGCTCCCATACACTCCAGTGAAACCTAAAAATTTGTCCCCACACTGCTCTAATTATTCATAACCAAATAAACCCACCATCCTCAGTGGAGCTCAGTGCCACAGAAAACCTGACTGATTGTCACAGTTGTTATAGGAATCACTCAGGCACCCAGGGAGAAGGTTGCTGAAGCTGAGGACATCCAAAATACAGCCACTGATTCTGCCATATGGCAGAAAAACAAAAATATCATCACTCCACTCTGAAAGGAATGTTAAATCAGATCCTTGTGCCCCTTCCCCTTCTTAATAACTGGATTCCCATATATTTTAATAGTATTTTATATACATATATATACACACACATACACACAGCTTTGCTACCATATATTTATACAGAGAGAAGTTCATTACCAGCGACTCCAAGATTTCTGGCTTGTAATTAAAACCTTTGACTTTTCTATGCTACATAATGGTAACTACATGTATTCCTTAAAAACCACAAGTTAAAAGAAAGAACATATCCTTATTAATTGCAAAACGTACCTTTTAATTTTTTTTTTTTTTTTTTTACACAAATACAGTTCTTAAAGAACTTGGTTGCATTCAATACAGGTAATCAGGAGGCACAACACATAAAAACTTGACAAAAGTAATGAGATTACCTCCTCCTTCTTGTTCTCCAGGCTACACTTAAGCTCCAAGATTTCATTGCCTTTCTCCCTGGCAGTGTGCAGAAGTTCATCTGTTTTGGCTTTCAACTCGGCGTTCAGCCACGTGTTTTGATTCTGGAGTAGTTCTTTTTCTTGCTCCAACCTTTTCTCACGGTACTAAAAAGAAAAAATTGTGTAGCATAATTTTACTGTTCCACAGAAAAAGCAGTTCATCACAGTGCTATGATCAGAGTAGGAATAGCAAAAATACACCATAATTTGGTAAATACCCATCACTGCAGCTTGGACAGGCTTGTCCAACTTGATGCCCCCTTGCCTTCTATAAATACACGTCCTGCTTCCAGCCACAGCCACTAATTTTGTAACATAATAATTTGTTATAAATAACAGGAGTACACTCGACCTACTTCCAAAGTCAATAATGACACAATGATGATTACACCACGTGCAAGCAACTACTTACTTACTTATAGCCAAACATACTATGCATACAAAGCACTACTCACTTTCATGGAAACATCCGATGTTTGGAGCTCATCTAACTTTAACTGTAGTTTCACCTTTTCTGTGTTTGCTTCCGTCAGCTTTTCATTTAAGCGTTTAACATCCTCTGGAGGAAGGAAATCAGTGTTGAAATAAGCTAATTGTATAGTTTTATTAGATACAGTATATACTATTTACAATATACATAGTATATGCTATTTATAGTATATACAGATTTAATTACTCAGTTTAAATCGTTAAGGAATTAGAACAGGAAAGATATGATGTATGTAATTGGATATTGCATAATACAAGTTTTTATATCTACAAAACCAGCCATCAAACTACTGGAGTTTTCTGCAATTACCACAATTTCCTGCCTCGTTTCCTTTTCTCTAAATACCGTTTCCTGCTAGTCCATGATTTGGTGCTGCCTCTATAAACTGGATGCTCAGAACTAGTTCAAGCATCTCAACTATTTAAAGGATGTGAACTATTTGGTTAATATGTCCTTTGCTTATACCGTTTAAATGTTCAACTTCTTGAGATCGCCTTTCGCTTGTTCGAACCAAATCTCTCTTTTCAGCTTCCAGTTCTTCCTTTTCTCTACTTAAATGGCTCTGAAAAATATCGGAGAAGAGCAACAAAGAAATGTGATCAGCTTTCTGTAACAATTTAGAGTCATTATTTACACTTTCCATCACAGAGAAGCACGTTAAACCACGTTAAGTTACCCCAGACAACTGAAAATCAAAGTCAGAGACTTTTATAGCGGGCAGCTGAGTCATTTTCAACTACATAGTACAAAAAAGTGACTGCTTCCATTTCTTCTGTCACCTTTGGGTATATAATTCAAAACAAACGCAGGTTTATGTACCTCTTTCTTCTAGTGTCTGAGAGCCAACACACTTCAGTTCAGGTTTTTATTCCCCTAATGTCCAGCTGGCCCTTTATGCTTAAACGCAAAACACCACTACCCACAGGATTAGATAGCAAAGAGGAGAGGAGCATCACATAGCTCTCAGGACCTGCACACTGAAGAGGTTGTTTCTTAACTGGAATAGAGGTCAAGGCTGCCAAACGACCCCACTGGTTCTAGCCGCATCAGAATGAAGATTAGAATGGAAATCGTTGAACTTAGAGCAGATAAAATGAACCAAAGACCCAAGAGAAATCCAAATCAAAGCAACAAGAACTGTTCAAAACCGCATCTGATTTTAATACACTTCGAAGGTGAAGACTTGACTGAAACAGTTCTATTTGGTGAAATAAAAGTAACAGGGTAACCAACTTGCAAAAAATCACTATCAACATCAAATCCAAGTCAATAGCCTTGGCCCACTTATGGGCTGCAGTGCTGCCTCTGCCTTCTAAGGTGTCAATACAAACCACTTCAGCTAGGCCTAGCTAAGCTGCTCTGGGGAAACAACCAGATCTGACTTCTTGTTGTAGACTAATCAATCTAATAATAAAGTTTCCACTTCCTGCTCTGCAATTAGTGTTCTGCTGGATCAGTCAGCTGAAGTGACTCATCCTGAAACCCCATGACTTTGGAGCATGATGCAAGGAATACTGTGCAGTGTGGGAAAGGGTGGGGGGAAAAACAGAACGCTTCACACCTTTGTCTGATTTTTCAGGTTCAGCTTAAAGTCACTTCATGACAGGTTTTCACTAGAATGCAACAATCCATCCAAACTGAAATAAAAACGTCCACTCTGACACACGTTCACCTGTAACCCAAGTTTCCTAAAACATCAGCATTCCGCCAGTGACAAGCGGTGCGCCTCGGGAATCAGTACTGAGGCCACTTCTGTTTAATCTCTTCATCAATGATCCAGACGAGGGGATCAAGGCACTCCCAGTCAATTTGCAGATGATACTCAGTTGGGTGAGAGTGTTGATCTGCTTAAGGGTCAGGAAGCTCTAGAGAGGGATCTGGCTAGGCTAGATTAATGGGCCAAGGCCAGTGGGATGAGGATCCACAAGGCCAAGTGACAGGTCCTGCACGTGGGTCACAACCCCCTCCTTGGGAAGGAGTGACTGGAAACTGTCTGTTGAAAAAGGACATGGGAGTGTTGGTCAACAGCTGGCTGAAGCTGAGCCAGCACGTGCCTAGGTGGCCAAGAAGGCCACCAGCATCCTGGCTTGGATCAGCACGAGAGTGGCCAGCAGGACTAGGGTAAGGATCATCTCCCTGGCCTTGGCACTGGGTAGGCTGCATCTTGAATCCTGGGGTCAGTTTTGGGCCCCTCACTCCAAGGACATTGAAGGGCTGCAGCGTGTTCAGAGAAGGGCAATGAAGTTGAGGAAGAGTCTAGAGCACAGGTCTTCTGAAGAGCACCTGATGGACACAGAGTCGTTGAGCCTGGAGAAAAGGAGGCTCAGGGGAGACCTCGCCCTCAACAACTCCCTAAAAGGAAGTTGGAGCCAGGTGGGGCTGGTCTCTTCTCCCACAGAAGAAGTGATAAGACAAGAGGAAGTGACCTCAAGTTGTGCCAGGGGAGGTTTAGGTTGGACATGAGGAAGAATCAGGCTTGTCAAGGGCTGGCCAAGGCTTCCCAGGGCAGTGATGGAATCCCCATCCCTGGGGGGGTTCAAAAGCCATGTAAATGTGGTGCTGAGGGACATGGTTTAGCAGCAGACTTGGTAGAGTAGGTTATAATTGGACTGGATTATATTAAAGGTCTTTTCCAACCTAAATGACCCTATGATTTTCTTAAAAACTCCCAGACAATTTCCCTGTATACACAGTCATACAGACATGTAAACATGTATCTCAGTACATTTTTGTACCGATACTGATATCATCCAGTTTGGACTGGATTGCTGCAATGACAGAGGTGAACCCAAGTCTTTTAACTTCTTCCAGTACCTGAATGGCTGCATTACGATCCTGAGCAGCTTCAAGTTCTTTATTTTTCTCATTCAGTGACTTTAATTGTTCATCTGTTGGATAACAAGAAAAAACAGTGAGGGATCTCCATTGTAATGGAATGACAGAATTCATTCTCTAAATGCAATTAAGCCAAAATTTCCTTTAACATTTAAAAAATAAATAAATTAGAGAAGAATTCTAGATTTCCCTATCAATAAACTGGGCACTATTGTGGCAAAATAAAGCAATTCTTATATCGGACACATTTACTATGAAGATCAATACCTAAACCACTTCACTAACATTACGATAAAAATCAGAAAGCAAGTTGTTTTTTTTTTACTATAGAACAAATTCAATTTTTAAAAAAGCCAACTTGAACACAGAATCAAAACATCTCCCTGCCCACAGAAATAACAAGCGTAGCTGCCAGATGGATTTTCAACAGCTATTTAAAACTTAAAAGATTGCAGCATAACACTGGACTAAATTTTATTGTCTTGGGAGTGCTGGGGGGAAAAAAGCTGGACATGGGCTGGCACTGTGTGCTTGCAGCCCAGAAGCCAACGGCATCCTCGGCTGAATCCCCAGCAGTGTGGGCAGCAGGGCGAGGGAGGGGATCCTGCCCCTCTGCTGCACTCTGGGGAGACCCCCCTGCAGTGCTGGGGCCAGCTCTGGAGTCCTCAACACAGAAGACACATGGACCTGTTGGAGAAGGGCCAGAGGAGGCCATAGTAGTGATCTGAGGGCTGGAACCCCTCTGATGTGAGCACAGGCTGAGAGAGTTGGGGTTGTTCAGCCTGGAGAAGAGAAGGCTCCAGGGAGACCTTCTTGCAGTCTTTCACCATCTGAAGGGGGCCTACAAGAAGGCTGGGGACGGACTTTTTACAAGGGCTTGTAGTGATAGGATGAGGGGTAATGGCTTCAAAATGGAAGAGGGGAGATTTAGATTAGATGTAAGGCACAGTTGCTCCACTGTGAAGGTGGTGAGACACTGGCACAGGTTGCCCAGGGAAGCTGTGGATTCTCCGTCACTTGATGTGTTCAAGGCCAGGCTGCATGGAGCCTTGAGCAACCTGGTCTAGCGGAAGGTGTCCCTGCCATGACAGCAGGGCTGGAACTAGATGATCTTTAAGGTCTCTTCCAACCCAAACCACTCCATGATTCTCTAAAGAATGAATATCACATCCAAGCTTCAGAACATGCAGTTGTACTTACGAAGTTTTTTAAGCTCCTCACGGAGAGTTTGGCATTCTTGTGTCTCATTTACAAGTCTCTCCTGACTTTGAGCCAGACGCTTTTCTACTTCAAAGTATTGTTGTTCTGCAAAATAACAATGTTACCTCAATCTCACTTGATGAACATTTATTTTTCTTTCCAATCTTTATCAAGGATCCTTATTAAAGAATGGTATTTATAAAGAAAATATCTAAAAATAAGAAGACTGCAGTAGAAGTTGAAGAAAAATGTATTTTTGAAGGCAAAAAGATGCATTTCCACATTGAATTAAGATTGCTTAAAATGCTTTGTTAGCGTGGAAAGCCATATTCTTCCAGAAATGATTCCTAAAATAACAGCCTAATTAATGTTAATAGCTCTTTAACATTTTTGATGGTGCTAGACAATGCTGTATCAGCACCATTAAGCAGTGTGGTCTCATCAACTTAAAACTTCTTCTACCTCCAGCATATTTCTATATACTTATAATAAAATCCACTTAACCTAAGGTATCAAGGGATTGGATTGAGAAAATTTTTAATGAACACTTAAAATAACCTCTTGTGCTCTAAGCTGCATATCCCATAGCACTGAAAAAAATAACTAGGTCTCAGTGTTGGTTATCTGAAACAGTAACTGTGCCATAGAATGTTGGTGTAAAATACTTAGTAAAATCAGAACTGATCTCATCCTCAGGCATAATGGGCTTCTAAGGAAGCACTGAGGGATTCTTACTGATGTTATGGTTCTTAATCTATTACAGAATTTCCAATAATGCTGCTCCTCCAGCTATATAGCAGAAAAACAGACCTGAAAGGGATCAGCCTGCTAAAATACATGGGTTACCTTAATTTACACTATACTTTATTGATTTATTTAGCAACATTATTAATGTGAAAGAGATAGAAAGGTTGAAGAGAAGATGGAAGTAAAGTTTACATCAGAAGTATGTACCTACACAATAAATTAACTCATACTGCCACCCTGTCCAGCCCTTAAGCTCATCTACACTCTTCTCTCATTTCTACCCCAGTTGTCTACTGGTATTATCTTTCCGTGATCATGTAACTTCCAAATCAATACAAAAACATTGAATTCATCAGCAGCATTTTATGGAAAGGTCTTCAAAACGGAATTTAATGGACAAAAAAATAAGCCTAAGGCTATTTGAGAGTCAAGTAAAAAACACATTATTTATTTTCCACTACGAGAATCAAAGCAGACTGAAGAACATCAATACGTGTTAAAAATCAGATGAAAAGCTCTTCCTTAAGCTCCTTCTGAATGCAGTTTTAATCCTACCCAGTTCTTTGCAAAAAAAATCAGCCTCCTCTTGCCAAGTGAAAGTGAGAGACAAAATGCACCCAGGTCTCCACTGAAGGGCCCCTCCCTAGCCAAGAGCCTCGCCCTCCACCTCAGGTCCCTTCTCAGCCAGGGGCCCCACACAACCTACCCCACAGGCCCCGGGTCACCCCCTGAAAGCGCTTCCAAAACAACAATGACTGGTCAGACCCAGCCCTCCCTGTCTCCTCTCATCAGAGCGGACTACGACATCGCTCCTCGTTAAAAGCACATCGGAGGAGGGGGCCCTCGGTCCGCCCCCGAGCCAAACCGCCAGTCCGCTGCCTCTGCCCGGGCGCCGGGGCCCGCGGATACCGCTCAGCCGTTGGGCAGCGCAGCCTGCTGCGCACGGAGTGGCCCAGGGCCTGCCTCATCCCCGCTGCCCCCTCACCTCTGCTCCTGCCCTCCCAGCCCCTTCCTCTGCGGGGACTCACCACTGTCCACCTTGAAGCGCTCATGCCTGGCTCGGAGCCCGTCGATCTCGCTCTGCTGGTCGGCCAGGAAACGCTCCAGCTTCCCCTGCACTGGCTTGGGCAGCTTAGCGAGCTCAGCCCGCTCTAGTAGCTGCTGCAGCACAGCGGCCATCTTGGCACCACTCGCTTTCCGGCCTGGCCGCGGCGCGAGCAACAGCGCAGGCGCAGCAATGGAGCGGGCGGGCGGTGCCCCGCGGAACTATGGGAAGGGTAGTTTTCCAGGCAGGAAGCCTGTGGCCTAGAAGCACTTCCGTTTCCGGTAAAGCCACTCATTCCGCCACGTTGAGTGAGGCTAAAAGTGCAGATTAATGAGTGAAAGCGGCTGACATGGAGATGGCGATCTCAAGGACTTCGTTTAGGATCTCTCCATGAGGCCGCTCGCCCTTTCTAAGTCTTTCTGCGCTCCCGGGAGAAGCAGGAGGGAGCGTTACTGCTTCCGCTACTCCAAGCATGGCGGCGCCGGCCCCGCGTTCTCCCTATGCGCGCCCATTTCCCGCGCTCGGTGCTGCGTTGGGCAGCGTCATCCGCCTGAGCCGATGCGCGGTCGGTGCCTTCTGGTGACGCAACACTGGCCACCTGAGGGTTTGGCTGAGGCGGCGGCGCGGAGGTGGCGGTGGTCGAGCGGGGCACCGGGCGGCAGGGGCCGTGCCCGTCAGGCCAGTGCGGGGAGCGGAGGGGGTGGCTCTCGCCCCAAGGCGGCGCGGGAGCCCACGGGAGCCGCCGCCGAGCTGTGGGCCGGGCTCCGGCGCAGGTGCTTGGCCCGGCTGTGTGGGGTGAGGTGGGCGACAGCCGCTGCCCTGAGCTTCAGCTCTGCCACCCCTGCGCAGCTTTCTCCACCAGACACCTTTGTGGAGGCTCGCAATGACATTTCCTTCCTCAGCATGAGCTCTTTGGCTTCAGCTTTTTCATAGTTTCTCTGAAAGTCCTCAATGCGTGAGTGGGTCTGCGTGGGAAAGGGGGAGTGTCTGTGGCAGTCTCCCTGTCCTGGAGTCATATGGCTGCTGATGGGAGCTGTAAAGGTGGCGTTTTGGATAGTCGACAGATTAGGAATTGGAATGAAAACAGTACATAGCTTGATTACGAGTGTGGAATTTAACAAGCCCCTCAAAGAGGGATGTGAATGCAAAAAATGCACACTTTACTCTCTGGCCTCTGAGGAAACATGATGCAGCAAGGAATTGTTGCTTGGGAACGTTTTTCCTAGCATTTACTTGCCGTGCCATTTCAGTGGCAGGTATTTAAAATGCTTTTCTTTCAAATAAGGGTCACATACGTCTTCCTCTAGTATAGAGAGTTATGCTTTTCTTCTAAAAAACCAAATTTGCAGACTATAAAGCTACTTAACTAACCTTTATTGCCCTGTAAAGTATTAATCTAGTCAGGATCTTTGTCTGAGACTTATTTTCATGTAACCGACGTCATATACATGCTTCCTTTATATGTTGTTTCATCATAGGTTGAAACTGAAACGCTTAGCGAAACCTGCAGCAATGGGTAGGACTTACCTTGTTGAGGAAGCTATTGGGCAGTATCTTTCAGATCTCAGCACACAATTGAAGCCTTATGTTACTGGCCTGTTAATAGGGCAGGTAAGTGAGTATAGCTGGTCCATTCCATTCATTCATGTTAATGCGGGAAAAACCCGTTGGCCTTAATCATCTGGGATAAGTGTTAACATCACCTGGAGCTTGTATAATGCAGGAGGGTGTTAATATGACCAGGAGGGACTTCTGTAAAGACTTTGCAGTGTCAACCAACTACTCAAGTCTTTTAAAATGATTTTGTGATAGAACAAGCAGGAAACAAAACTGTAAAGATCGTGAAAAGATAAAGCTTATCACTAAACAAGGCTTTAAGGCAAAATAAAGTAGTGAAGGAGTTATTTTTGTACCTAATAACTATAGAGTTTAACAATAGCTAGTGTAAAGCTATTTATTCTCAGACCTTATGTTAAGCTCATGGTATATTTTGTTTGTACTGATGTGTTTTAAAGTGTTCCCAGCAAAAAGACTACATAATTCGGGCTGTTCGCACGCCTCCGAAAGAAGAGCAGAGGGAAGATGGCATCGGTGCTCCAAAACTGGCATCCATTGATGAAGAATGGATCACTACCCATGCTAGTCAGGTACTACAGGATAGGTTAGCAAAGGGCTGGGAGAAACAGTAAGGAAATGAGATTGACACAATTATCTCACAGCTTGTGTCATCTCACGCTGTTTTCTCAGAAAGAACGAACCTTCCTGACCAAGCTAGGCACTGGTATTTTACACGAAAATATCTGTGTTGTTTTTAAAGTTTATGATGAAATAGAGACTTGATAGGATGGAAGTGAGAAAATTTGCAAGGTGTATTCCTGTGTGTAGAGGAATTTTGAATGCAGTTTTAACCTTGTATAGTTCTTTGCCAAAAATAAGTGAAAACCAGTCTTGCTTTTACTCCATTTCTGCTCCTGATGCATGCATGCCTCAGTAGGAATTTTTGATATATCAATTTGCATGGTTGCCAGATCTATGATTCCTATAAATAAATGCTCATTGTTGTTTTTAAGGTTTCCAGAATGCTTCCTGGAGGCTTATTAGTTCTTGGCGTATTTATTATTGCAACTCCAGAGCTGTTGAAAGACAGTCAAAATGCTTTGCGCAAGGTAAGTAATTTCCTGGTGCAAAGACAAGAATATCTTTAGGGGTGTAGCTGAGAAATTTTCTATCATTGATTTGAGCATATATGGTTGTTTTGTTACTTTATTTCTGAAAGCACAAATGTTCTGCTTTGACGTGTGGCTTTGAGGCTGAAACTCCAGAAATCGCTCTCCTCTGGGACTGTACCACAGGTTGTCATTGCTAACTCGTGATGGTTGTTACTGCAGTAGCAAATCTTACTGTATTGACTAAAGTGGCCATTCTGGCTTAAGGAGAACCTCTTCAAGGTTTTTAAGAAGCTAAATCCTTGTGGCACAATTGTTAGTCATGGCGACGTGTTAGCTTTCTGTGTCTGAATGAATTGTTCAGGTTAGAGATGTTTGCAATAGAGAAGGATCTGTACAACAAGGAATATATTGTACAGAACTAGTGTTTGACTTAAGTGTGGGGCATGATATTTAAAAACTACTTAGAATGTGCTGCTGACTTAAAATGCATTTTTGTCAGAGTATTGGGGTATCTAGTACCACATTTAGTTTCTGTTCTGTAGATGTAGGTTTATTTTATAGTTTTCATAAGGTGAGCACAATAAGTGATGTAAAGATGTGTAGGTTTTGAAGCCTGAGGCCCAAGAGTCAAGATTGCATTTGGCAATGCAATGCAATTGTATCTCACTTGTGATTACTGAAACTAGTAGCCAACAAAAAAAGGTGATGTGTCTTGGTAGTCAAGGATTGCTGAATTAAAATTTGGGGGTTTTGAATTAGTAGCTGTTTTGCCCAGCCGTCTTTATCGAATCCTGACTGATAGATGTAATGTCTATGTAACATTTCTGTAGGGAGAGAAGTGCAGAAGTTGAATGTGTGTTGTTTATAAGGAATCATAGAATCCCAGGATGGTGGGGGTTGGAAGGGACCTCTGGAGATCATGTCATCGAACCCTCCTGCTAAAGTAGGGTCACCCAGAGCAAGGTGGCCAGGATTGCTTCCAGGCAGGTGTTGCGTTAGGAGCAGTAATTTGGCAGGAGATAAACTCCCTTGCATTCCAGCTTATCTTCAGATATTAGAGGGGCTGGGGGTGGCTAAGTTTAAGTCCTGAATAATGTCCAATTTGACACTATGAGTCCGATATCTCGGATTCACTCAATAGTGTGCTGTGTTCCCTTCCAGCCACTATCTATGGACTTATACGATGCCCAATGAGAAACAGTGTGGCCGATTACATGAAGAGTGCAATTTATTTAAAGCAACAGAGTACAGGTTCTTTGTGGATTGCCGGTGATGAATACACTGT
>JAVSBS010012869.1:58415-72200 GCA_033124195.1 Coracias cyanogaster | reverse complement strand
AGAAAATAATCCTGGTTGCCTATTGTAAGTCAATCTCTGTTGCCTTGATTGATCTCTGTACCTGTACTTGATCTTTTTCACCATCTCCAACGATGTAGTAGTGTGTTGGTTGGTGCTGACTGAAGAGGAGGACTTGAGTCAGAAATGCTGCTTTGTACAGAATGATGTACAGTGCAGAAAGATTTCTCTTTTTTACCTCTAAGGTATTTGGTGGCAAACAACCATATTTGCTAAAGCAAGCTGGTATTTTATAGTCCTCCTGCACTGTGCATTTAATTGCTGTATAACTGATTCCTGCTGTCTCAAGCATACATTGATTTTTCTTTTTTTATGACAGCTATTTAACAGGCTCCCAGTACATAGGGGAATTTTGCACCCTCGTTCTACTTGAAGTAGTACTTGGACCTCTTGAGAGAGATTATTCAGCTTAGACAATACAGGACTGTGTCTTAACAATGGCATGTGCGTATCCTAAATTCTGTAAAGATATATCTGGGCCCTGTCTAGTGGCTCAGAGAAGTTCAAGGCAACACTTTCTTCCCTTTCAGGACCTCACACTGGATGATTATTTTGTTTAATCCCCACAAGTGGTGAATTTTACAGGGTGCATACAATAAAGTGTGCAGAGGGGATTTTTGTCTTCCAAGCCACGATGGTCAATATTAAATGAAAAACAAGTAAATTCTATCTAGATTTTTTTTTTTTCCCCCTCTAGGAGTTACAATGATGTTAGTCTTCTGCGTTCTTCTGTCTGCTTTGTGGCTATGGACCCCAAAATATTGTGCATGATAACGGTAGAACTTGCTGTGAGTGTAAAAGGCAGCCTGGTTTTCAAGTTGAAGCAAATTTTTGGAGGTAGATGAAGGTAAGAAGGAGCCAATGAGATATTTCAAGCAGGCTTTGTAAAGCTGGCTTAACCCAATAGTCATATTGGGACGAGCCAATGAATTCAGTGGAGTTATTTCAGACTTGCACTGTGAGGGTAATTGCTGATACACCCTCTGTACCTCATGTTTAAAAGACTACTGTGGAGAACCTCTTCCCCTTCTTGGGGGAAGGGAAGGAAAATAAGAATATTGCAAACAGAGCATGTAGAATCCCTTGGCGAGTGAGTCACTGTGCCTGTTACCCAGGAATTGGATGCTGAGAAAGATAATTTGACTTCCACTGCTCGTGAGAACAGAGACGGACAGCTCTGGAGGCTGAGGCTCTGTTAGCCTCTTGGAGAGAAAACAGAGGAGGTTCAGAAAGATGATGTGTAGGCAGCGTTAATGCAAGCTTTGTATAGCGCATGAATATTGTGTACTCATTGCCTGGGCTTTTCTACGTGCTTCCTGCCTATCAAAGCCTCTAGCATCTGCAGGAAATGAAGCAGTGAGCTACATGAGCTTGTTTTGATCACATGTGAATGTTTGCACAGCGATACCCCTGCTGCTTTTGAGGGTAGATCAGTTTCTTCACTGTGTTTCTGTCTGTAATGGAGATGTAATCTACAGTGTGCTAGGCAGGGCCCTCAGATGGGGACACATCACAGTTCAAGGCGAGTAACGTGCAATGAAGGAAGCTAGGAAAAAAAAGTACATAAAAAGGTAACTAGTTAAAACTGAACCAGCCTGTTTCTTTTATGTGAAGCTACTCTTTGGAAGAGGATGATCTGAGTACGTTTGGGGAAGACAAACCTTGCAACAATCTACCAGTCTCCTTGTGTCCAGGAACTAGACAGTGTTGCTTAGCTTCCTGGTGAGAAAGAATGATTTTTTTGGTTGGGAAAAGTCAAGGTAAGAAAGGCTGGACCTCTGGAGCTCCTGTGAGACAGCCTGCTGCTCAGAGCTGGTGCTCAGGTTGTGTACCTGTGGATACAAAGTGTGGGTCTGGATATCTTACATAATGGTTTGGGCTATATATAGTAGGTGAGTGTCCCTCATGAAACCTTCCCTCAAGAGAAATGCTTAGCTGGGTTCCAGCCAGAGAAAACAGGAGGCACAGAAGAGGATTGGAAAGGCTTGTCTGTTCAAGTCCATGTATTGAGGTGATACTCAGCTGGCTGCTGAGGGCTGGGCTTTGAGGCCCTTTATTATTATTTTTGTCTTTGTAGAGTCTAGATCCAGGAAGAAGTGGTAAGAGGTGGTAGGTGTCCTCTCAAAAGAAGTTGTGTTTGTTTAGCATAGGGAGAAGGAAGGTCTCTTGCCTTGAGTTCGTCTTGTACCAAGTAGAAACATCTTTGCCTACCTAGACCTCTATCCTTCCCTTCTAACCCTCTTTCACCCTCTGATAAAGCATTTATTTCAGGACATACATGTCTCAGAATACATAAACCATTCTGATCCATATAAACAGGATGTTTTCAAACACCACTGCAGTCTCATGCTGTCAGTGGTATGCCTTGGGGCTATAGGTGTTATTATTTGGCCATTGGTTTTTTGCCTTTAGGCTATGTTTGGCATAAAAAACTTAAACCCTGTTCTTTGTCCTTAGTATTTCTGTGGAGAAGATGTTGCTGGGGCGAGACCTTGCACTTATATAACTTGCCGGTGTTTTACAGGTAACCCTCTAACACAGGACGAGCTTCTTTGATGTCTTCTGGAATGAGAAGAGCTACAATAGCTAAAGTACAGAAGCAAAAACTCCTAGAGTAAAAATAATGGATGGATTTACTTCCACAGTTAATGAGAGTTTCCAGTGTAACAGGGCGTAATGCGTGGCTGCTGCGAGCCTTGTACTGTGGCGTGTGACTTCATTATGTTGTGGTTTTTCTAATGTGTGGCTGTAAGGTTGCCAAGCTTCCAGCTCCTGGTGTAGGCTGGTGCCAGCCACGCCTGGCACATGGATAGGTGGTGGCCTTGTACGTGTGCAGGGCACGGGTGGCTGCGGGGAGGATGCGTGTTTATGTCCTGCATGGGGTGGGGTGACAGGCATCAGTGTTACAGTAGCTGGACGCAAAAGTCTTTATTTGTGTTGTCATTGGGTCTCTGGTAAGTACCAGACTTGGAAATATGGGGCTGCTCCCTGGCCTGGAAAGAAAAACATCATCTTAATGTGGAAATGCTGTTCTTGAGCAGAAAAATCTTAAGATAGAAAAAAGCAGAGAGGGGTCTCTGCTGCTGCTGCCAAGCCAGTGGTGGCCTCTGGAGTGCCGTGCTCCTGGTGGTATTGCAAGCTGTGAAGGTGCATGTTTTGCTGTAATGAGTGTTAAATCACTCAATTTACCTGGAATGCAAACATGCAGTGGTAGCTATACCACAGAGAAAGATTTACATGGGTCTCTGTTGAGCAAAAAATCAAGATACTTTGTTCTGTGTTTTTGGCTTGAGAGATACCAAATGCCTAAGTTTGAGGGTACTTGTCTGTATTCTGGGGGAAGGTGAATTTGAGAATTTCTTCCTGCAGTAGTACCAAGCTAGATCTTACCTCCTTTTGCATCACATGGAAACACTTCCATGCCAGTCTTCACTGGGCAAGAGAGCTGAAATACTTGGTGTTCAGAAAAGAAGAAGATAAAGTCCTGTTGTTCTGGGATTTCTGAATGCCTAACAAGCAGTGAATACTTAAAGGGACCTGGTCAACTGGGAAATCCTACCTTTGAAAAATTTCCATACTTCTCTTCATGTAAAATAATGAAAAAGTTTGGAAGGTAAAATGTCACCTTCTCCTTTCAGATCATAGCATGCTCATTGACATAGGTAATTTTGATATCACACAGAACAAATCTGGTCTTTCCAGGTTTGAAAGTTTGATTATGCTTCTGTTTTTGTTCTCTGTGCTGCATGAGGTAACGAACAACCAAACTATCATGAGTTTGAAGTTTAGACCGTGGCAGAGCAGCCTGGGCACATCTCTTATAACCTGAAGCTCCTTTTAATTTATGGAGAAAAAAAATCCTTTAATTACTGGACAGATGACAAATATGAGGATCAAAGTGAGACTTTTGAGGCAAAGCTTAACTGCTTATAAGCTGGAAGTAATCACAGCTCTCCTTGCTAATGAAGTTTAATATTGGCACTGCAGAGCTGAGAAGACAAACTTAGGAAGAGCCAATGTGAAACACTTTTTTTTTTCGTGTCTGCCCTGTGAAATACCAGCCTTTCCCCCTTGACTTCCTTACCCTTGGCAGAGGGTGGGTGCCATGTACTGAGTCATTTTGGCTACTTGCAGTTCTGTGTGCTTGTGTTGGCATCACCCACACACCTTCTGGTCTGCTCTGACCTTTTCTTCTTAGGCTTCCACTGCTTTGTGTCACAGAGTGTGAAGAGGACACTGTGTCCAGCTCTAGATTCAGGTAATCCTGAAATGGATAGGCTGGCCCAAGTTTGACACTAGAAAAAGATGGATTTTGTTTTTCTGCAAAATCTGCCTTTTCTGAAAACAGTAGCAAGGTTGCTGTGGTTCGGTTACTGTTAGCCACAAGCAGAGTGAATAATAGACTTAAAAAAAAAAGAGCCTAGAAGTGCTTGTTATGGAATTCCATGTTTAATCCCTCCCAGTGGCCTTTGGCTTGCTTAAAGCTGTGCTACAACCTTCCTGATTTCCAAGACTATTGATGGCCCAGTCTGCAAAGTCATTTAATTCTGTGATGCTTTTGCTGGCAATACATGTTCCTTTTCAAATGGAAGAAACATATGCTATAGATCTTGCTAGAAATTGATTGGGAATGACTTCTGGTGGCATGGAAAATCCTAAATAACCTAAGTCGTGCAGAATCCTGAGTTGGAGAAGGCTTTAAAGTCAGAAGCTTGCATCCAGCTTTCAACTCCCATTGAAGGTTGCTACACCACATGAATGTATGGTTTCTGCAGCTCTCTGGTGCAAAATGTATCCTTTCATAGTAGAATAAGTAAATGGAATACGTAAGGACAGCAAAACATGGAAGACAATGACTCTTTGTTCTACAAACATCACCAAAACCTGGCTTTTATAAGCACATAGATGGAGCTCCTAGTCCTAAGATGAGACTGCTAGCCACCTCTCTCAGTAAATACTTAGCCTGGCAATAGCTAAAATTCAGATATCGCATCTCTTTTTCCCTCTGGCACTTTCTGGCTGTGACAGTTGCCGTCAGTGTCTTGTGTGTGGCATTGCTTTTCCCCTTACCGCTTGTGAGGAGGCTGAAGAAGCCTTGCTGGCTCAGCAGTGGACTTGAAGTCCACAGGAGAGCTGCACACCAGGTATCTGGGAGAATACCTCTTTTGTCTTCCTGTGGGCAAATGCTCAGCTCTATAGGAATGTTCTTCTCTGGGTTTCTTGCCTGCATTCCCTTCCACATGCACCGAGTGAATACCAAGTGGGATGTGTGGGTTAGGGTGATAATATACCTAAACACAGACTGGAGTGTTTTAAAGGGATGGAGCGGGGAGACTGGGTCATGTTGTGACCTGGATGGATCTGGGAAGTAATGCTGGCCTGTTAATTTGTTAATTAACAGTTAATCTATTAATTAACATGTTAATCTGGAAGTTAATCTGGCCCATCATTTTCCTTTTTATTTACTTCTAGCACTTGATTGTCAGAGTAGACTTTTATACTGCATTCTCTTTGTGGCTTAGGCTGCTCAGCACTGCTGCAAAATCCTTCTAATCCTTTTTTGCTATCTGTCTCTTGCAACAAAAACTCAATTGACAAAGTGAATACTTGGGTTTCAGAGAGCAAGTGAGGATTCAGGCTTTGGAAGAATGAAGAACCGGCAGATACGGCAAGACCTTGTTGGGACTGAGAAACTCTTAAAATAGGTGAATTAACTTGTGTGGGGCTTTGCTAGTACCTGGGGTCTTATCTCCTTGTACAAGACTTTCACAAATAAATGATTCCCACCAACAGGTGCTCAAATAGAAAAAGACCTTATTGATCTGTTTTTGAAGAGAATAAGGATGCATTAGTACTGTCCCTCTTGCCTTAACTTTGCTGTATGGCAGACCTATATATGGGGTAGCATTGCTAAAGTAGTAGCTTTCTTAGCTACTGTGCCTGTGATCTGCAAGATATTAGAGATCATTGCTGCCATGTGTCTGGCCTCACATTTGTTGACCCAAGAACACAACTATGTTGGTTGCAATTCTAGGCAGTGCTTTCAGAGTTGAAGATGGTTTCACGGTAACAAATGAGATTTACTACGCTTACTGCTGCCAAGTGCCTCACAGCTCCAGAGTATTACTGTAATCTGCTAGGGACAAAACAAGAAAACTGGTCTTTCAGTGTTGCAGCTCTGACTGGGCTGTGGATAAACCAGGCTGGTGTTAGGCCTAAGCAGAATTCCTACAGGAGTGTTCTTATCCTCCTCATTCTAGTGTCCTATCATGAAAAGTGCTCTGAGCTTGACTGTCTGGGCCAGAATACTGGCAGCACTGGTTCTTCAGAAAGCCAAATCCTGAGTGGGGGTGATGAAGCTGGGTCAGGGGAAGGGGAACAGGCATTTCCCCTCTTACCTTGGGAGGAGTGACCTCTTACTTTTGCTTTTAAATATGAATGAACACATTCTCTGTACCTCAGATACTGACCATATGGTGTTCCTGTTAAAAGTAGCAGATGTTCCTCTCTTGGTGTGCTTTTCTTTGTTATACAAATTCTCTTTGTTTTCTTTCTATCCTGTCTGCAGTGGGCTGTAATAGTGTCCAGCTCCAGTGTACCAGGATTTTGCCCTCAGTTTTTGAAATGTACATTTACAAATAAGGTGGGGGTGCGTGAAATTGTCTGGGTTGTGGATCTGATGCCTGTGTGTATGTAGGTGGTAACTGAACCTTACATTCTGGGTTGGTGTGCTCAGCTGAACCATTTCTCCCTCCGATTCGCTGTTACTTGCGGCCTCTGTGCTTTGTTCTTCAATATAGAACAGAATGTTCCACCACGCCTTTGTGGTGGTTTGGTTTGGGTTTGCTAGTGAACACAATTTATTTGCAAACCTGCATCACTTTGTATCCCAGAGCAGCGTTGTTTTAGTGAGAGAATGGGGATATTTTTGCATCTAAGTGGTTGCTTTCTCTATTCTCCCTGCCAATGTAGATGTTTGTCGTCTTCTGTACTCGTGAGCTGCTGTTCCAGTTTAGTAAAGGAGAGTAGGCACATAGTGATGGATTGCAGCAGACAAATGTCTATGCATTCCAGATAGACCATGACATCCCACAGTCTGGATGCAGGAATTAGAGGATTAGATGGTTGTTCTCTGTTGCGTCTGTTTGTGTGGGAGAAACTTTGGTCCTTGCTGGTGCGAACAACTCAGCTCTTCATAAATCTCGTTTCATGTAATCTTGGGAATCCTCATGTGGGAAGGGGCACATTGCTTTGCAGCTGGAGGTCAGTTGCCATAAAGGTGTATCAGAGGCTGCACTGCCATGCTGACCTGCCTGTGCTTTATTGCACGTGCAGGTGGAACAGGCAGGCATACAAACCAAGCCCTTCTGTGGGCTTCTTGTCTGGTAGATGAAAACAGCTCCTTACCCTTTCCCTGTAAATATAACAGTGGTCAAAATTTTTTTCTCCTGTCCGGGAACCCTTCCTGCTAGTCCTCTGTGAAGATAAGTATGGATCAGTACTGATGTATTTACTAAAAAGGGTGTCAAACAAAGAAGAATGTGGTGGTACTTTTTTTTTAAGAAGTCTGGAATGGGGAGGAGGATTTTCTGTTAATATCAAGGAATCTGCCATGGTTTAACAAGAAAAACTTTTCCATTTCCTTTTCAGTGAGGTATACAGTGATGAGATTAAGGTGAAACAAGTATTAGTTTTTGTCTTTCATTTTTGAGAGGATGCAGATACTAACTTTCTGCACGTATCAATGACTGTGGTGCAGTTCAAAGTGTGTGTGGGGGTGTTTGTGCTCACTGGTTAATGTGGTACTGAGAAGAGGCACTAGCACAGGTCTTGTGACCAGTCTGATGTGTTGTCACTTGGTTTTACTTTGGGAGGCTTATGATAGTGGCATGGTTCGATTCCCCTTTGAGGAAAGCATGAGTCTTTAGAGGAGGGTTTCTGTCCTTCTGGTGAAGGAAGCGGAGGTGGGGAGGTGATTATGTCAGGGTTTGAGGGGCTTGCCTCAGATCATGTGCTGAAGAAAGCTATGGGACAGAACTTCCCTTCCCATCTGTTCCAGAAACCACTAGTCCTAGAATCAGAGAATGGTTTGAGTTAGAAGGGACCTTAAAGATTATCCAGTTCACCCCTCCTGCCATGGCAGGGACACCTTCCACTAGACCAGGTCGTTCAAGGCCCCATCCAACCTGGCCTTGAACACCTTCAGGGATGGTGCATCCACAACCCCCCTGGGCAACCTGTTCCAATGCCTCACCACCCTCATAATGAAGAACTTCTCATTTCTAATCAAAATCTACCCTTTTCCAGTTTAAGGCCTTGTCCTATTACTGAAAGCCCTTGTAAGAAGTTCCTCCCTAGCTTTCTTGTAGGCCCCCTTCAGAGGTCACAAGAAGGTCTCCCCGGAGCCTTCTCCAGGCTGAACAACCCCAACTCTCTTGACCTGTCTTCGTAGGAGAGATGTTCTAGCCCTCTCATCATCTTCATGGCCCTCCTCTGGACCTGCTCCAACCTATGGACCTGCTCCAGGTCTATGTTCCTCTTTTGTTGAGGGCTCCAGATGGGGTTTCTGTTGAGGACATGGTACTCCAGATGAGGTCTCGCAAGAGCACCTTACTCCTTTCTGAAGTCTTGTGTCTGGATGCTCTTGGGCTGGCTGTTAATGGTTTGGGCTGTAAGTCACCTGTGATAGTGTCTGTACAGGGCTGCTTAGCACATGAGGGCTTGTAGTTGCTACGTTCAATGAGACAAGGTGGTCTTGCAGGTAGCTCCCAACTTAGTGTGGCCCCTTGGCAGAGCCAGTCAGTGGGCCACACTGTTTTAAGCATTGCTCATGTAGGAGACTGAAGCCTAGAGGGCTGTTTGAGGACGTTGGGATTGATGGTAGAGTTACTCAGTTACAATAGATTGCTTTAAAATTTTAATGCTTTGCTTAGTAGAAGACAAAACCACAGGAGTGAAACCTGCTGATAGCTGTGTTTGGGAGCAGGCTCAGGTTCCCTGAAGATCCCACTGGGGCCGGTTACAAGGAAGCAGTGATTTCATCTTTGTCTTTAATCAGAAAGAGGAGCAGCTGCACTGGGGGTGGTAAAATGCAAGGAAAGGCCAGATAAATACTAAGACATCAGGAAGAGATCTCTTCTTAATGGTCTTGTTCACATTACAGGTAACCACAGTCTTGGAGGTGCTGCCAGCATGTGCACCCTTTAAACAAAGAAATAATATTAATTTAAAAAAAAGGCAGCTGATGTTTGAAGGTCAAAAATCAGTGTCCAAGATGATTGGAGATGTTATGTAGTGAACCTGCGTTCTCTGTCCCACTGCTCTTGGTAGTGTACTCCCCACCGCCGTTGCAGCACCCCGTTGTCCATGCTGCCCACGTGCTTGGCTGTGTCACACTTAGAAGGATATGTTCAGCAGCAGCTCTTCATCTCAGCCAAGGAGGAGGAGTATGTTTGTGCACAGGTTGTTTCTTAAGGAGGCATGATGAAACTGAGGAACAGTTTAAAAAAAAACCAAACCCTGAGACACACCCTACTCTCAACGCCCAACCAAACCAAACTCCCCACCACTAAACCTGCACACTTTCTGAAAGTATATCTGTTGTGGGAGAGGAGCTAGTTTGCCCATTTTTCTCTGAAACAGGAGATTCCAGTTGAGATTGTTTAGGGAAGCCTGATGCAGGTATCTGTAGGGTGGTGATAACCCCTTGTATGAAGGAGCGTCGCCTCCATTACCAGTATCCAGCTCATCTCTGTACCAAGCTCCAAAAAGTGAGAGCCAGCTCAGCCCTCGTTGATGGGCCGAATGAGCCCGCTCAAGTCTCGCTAGATTGCAAGTGCTGCGGTCGCACAGGACCTTTGCAAAATGCACAAAGTAACTGCCCTCAAAACCTTACAAACTCATTCCTATATGCCCAGGGGCGATTTTTTTCTTTCTTTTTTTTTTTTTTAGTCATAGGAAGTTGTGGAGACATTGTTAATGAGTTCAGCCAAGGAAATAGCACAAGGAGCCATGGGTGAGGGAAGGCTGGCTCTTGCGTGCAAAGCATCAACTGGAGTGTGTGCAAGGGGTAAGGAGGCGTGGTAGTAATCTTGAGAAGGAAAGAAGATGAATGAGAGCAGAGGTGAGGCTGTGTTGAGAATTAAGATGAAGGGAAAGAGTTGGAAACTAGAGAGGGAGATCCACTGGCAAGGAAAGTCTTAATCTTTTATTCCTTTGATAAATTTAGTTTTATAAATGAGTAGTATCAAGCTCATGTCAGTGACTGTAGCTACAAAAATAAAAGGGAGTTAAATATTTACCGATAAGAATTTGAGAGAAACCTGTTTCCAGGCAGACTTGCTCTTTGATGTTCTTGCTTCTGAGCCAAATTATTGGTATTTTATGGGACAGAAATAGCTCATGTATCTGAGTGACCTTTTAATTTCATTTTCAATCTTCTGAATCCACTGTAATGAACAAAGAAAGCATTAAGAACAGGTGTGGTGTGGATTTTTATTGCATGTTTGCAGTAGTGTAAATAGCTCGGGGTTTCTCTGGGTGTTACGCAGCACGAAGTTGCTATCAGAGTAAGATCACAGGGAACCAGCCGTGGTTCAAATTAAAGAAGTGGTTTCTCTCCACGTGATGGTAGCTCATGATAATCTTTATAGCAGTGGTCTTTTTTGTTCTGTGTTTATACAGCACCTAACAGTGTGGTCTGATTCCTAGGCTCTGATTTCTGCCTCCCTTTGCCCTGCAAGTACTTTTGAGGCAAGACTTGACTGTGAAGGACTTTTTTTCTAGTCAGATACCTGTCCAGCAAAAGTTTATTCTCTGGCATGTGCCCCAGGCTTCCTGTCTGCATCTCCTCCCTTGCCCTGACTTCTGTAGTGAGTCACAGCCAGATGTTTGGTATGAAAAAGGATGTTAAAAAGCATATGCTAAAGAGAAAAGGATAATAAATGATGTTTCAGCCAAGCGGCTTTCATTGGGTGAGGGGATGAGGGAGAGGGGAAGAAGCATTATGAGATCAGTGGGCCTTTTAATGCACAGCCTGAAAAGCTTCAACAGCTAAAATCTGATCTAACCTTTTCTTCCTGTGTGCCTTACAATAAATGTTTTCCATATAAGGCCCAGGAGAGCCTGCTGTAAGGAAGCATGTGGCTGTAATTTATTCCAGAAAATGTGTCTTGGTATTCAAGCATAAGAAGACGGGCCAGATAGACCTGTGGTAGCTGCAGCCTTTATTACCCATGTCTGTGCTATTTAAAGGCTAGCCTTCTCCAGTTTGATTCTAGTGAAATAACAGGCTTGCCTAAAGTGTACTAGCTACTTGTAGGTGAGGAGAATAAGCCAAGCATTGCTGGGGATAGGCCTGACATTTCTCAAATCTACATAGTTGTATTACGCAGCTAATGGTAAGCCAAAATCCTTCTAGAGGGCTTCTAAAGCTCTGGTTTCACTGTTGGTAAACAATTTCTTGTGCAAGTCACCTATACAGAGCAGCCCATGTTTCAGGTGTGATCTTAAAAGGAGCGTTGATTATGTTAATCCCTTCTCTGAAATTCTTCAAGACTGGTTCGTTCCCCCGATACCCCTTTTCCCTTTTCCTGGCATATAATAGCAGAGGAAAAAAATTTCTGTAGAGCTTGAGAGTCATTATATGTTGTGCACCTTTCTTTTGTTGCGATGCCTTTCACATTACTAGTATGGAACTTAATTCACCAGTCTCAGACCTTTTGTGTTTTGTGTGTGGGCCTAGGTGAACACTCATAGAAGTGAGCTGGGATCCCTGTGCATGTCATCATCTCTTGATGATTGCTTTTTCGGTGTCATTGATAGCTTGCTCTCAGGAATGTGCCGTGGGTGTTGAGCATTACCGTGCTCCCAAATGACATAGCCCTCACAAGGCTGGTTCTTTCCTTGTTCTGCGTTTCCTCATTCTCATGAGATCAAGAATCCTTCCTGCAGGTAGGATGTATGGTGGTCAAGCTTGTTTCCCCAGGAAGGAAAGCAAAAATTTTGGGTGGGGCATCTTGCAACTACTGACACTGCAGCCTGTCACCTGCTACGCTTTTCTCCTTGCAAGTGGAAGTAGCTGCAAGTGTTGGCAACGCATAGTTTAGTGTTCCCTTCATGATGGTGGTGTTGAGGATGTACCCATCAATTCTACAGAGGCCTCCCTCCTGAGAGCCTTTGCCTCTTGAGAAGAGTAACTTTTTGTGTCATCTGATGCAGAGTTCTGAGGTTGAAACTTGCTGTTGGTCTAGTGACAAAACCCAACAGCTTTCTTTGGTCAGAAATAAAGATTTGTGAATGGGAAGGCTTCTTCAAAGAACTGAAACCTGCCCTATTACACCTGTTTTGTAGCTAATGTAGTCTTAATATAATTATCTTCTTCAGATTTGGGTTATTTGCAAGGAGCTTGTGAAGACTATTGGTGTTTTTGATGTAAAGAAAGCATAGCTGTGCTTGGCATAGAAGGTGAAACTTGAGGTTGGTCTCTCAGAAGTAACTTGTTGGGTTGCTGTCCTCAACAGCAGGTGGTCCTACCTTTCAAAGGGCTGGTAATAGTGTTTCACTGGAGTTTCTTCACATTTGAAGGGGTGGTGTGAAGCAGCTTTTGCAGTCATTCCCAGAAGCTATACTGGAGTGCGATTTGGAGGTGGTGGGGAGGCCGGAGTGGGAGGTGAATGGCTACCAGACCATTTCTGAGGCCAGGGAGGAGGATGTAGCTGTTGGAGAAAGGGCTTCTGATAGCTGGTGTGCTCTGTAGTATGCTGTGAGGAGGGTGGTTTCCTCAAAATGTGCCTTATAGCATCCTATGGAGAATTAATGGAGCTATTTATTTTCCACAATGTGGGCTCTTTGTTCTCCCACCACGTCCCTCCGCACAAGAAACAGTGGGTCTGCTTCATAAGGAGAAAATCTGAAGTGCAGAGGGAGACAAAGAAGACAGTTTGTTGTCCAGAGCCAACTGCTGCTTACATCTGTTTAAACATCATGTTCAGCTCACCCAGAAAGTCAGTTTTAAGCAAGCCAGCATGTGTATAAAAGCAGGCACAGGCTCGCCTTCTCACAAAATGAAGCTTGTGACTGGCCTTTTAAAAGGTGCTGATGGAAGCCCAAGACAGTTGCAAACGACAGACAACCAGCTCTTCTGGATACTGCTGCTGTACATGATATTCACAATACCATCCTTCCCTGGACTTTACAGGGGGAACTACAGATAACACCTGGGGAGTGAGGGGGGAGGTTTCCAACAGTTGTTTCTCTGTGCATTTAGTGAAGGGAGGTTAGCTTAAAAAAAAAAAGAGTTTTGTCAGTTCCTATGCAAGGACCCTGGCTGGGAACTCTGCATAACGTGGTTTTTTTTTCTTGTGGATAAGAATGAGAAGCTCGGTTAACCTGTACCTATGAGACAACTGCCAGTCTGTTGGTGTGTAGACCTTTCTGCAAGACACCAATTTTATTTGTAAAGCATGCTTTAAGTGGTTGCTGTTTCTTTTAAACTGTTGCTCCAGTGCTGTTAACCTTACTGTTACTTCCTATTATCTGTTCAAGAGATGCCAGAGAATTGTTCAACAAATTTCTGATACTGATGTCAGACTAATTTAGTTCCCTCTGCACACATGTAGCATTTGTAGGAAATAACACTTGTCTGTCTGTATAGTTTTTGTTTTAAATGTTTGGCCTTGGAGGAAAAGGAGAGACCTTATTGCCCTCTACAACTACCTAAAAGGAGGTTGTAGCGAGGCTGGTGTTGGTCTCTTCTCTCAAATTAGT
>JAVSBS010012869.1:44889-57600 GCA_033124195.1 Coracias cyanogaster | reverse complement strand
CAAAATGCCCTTTTTAGGGGGTATAGGGAAGGATCTTCCAATTTCTCAGCTCCCTGTATGCAAGAGGAACGTGGGGAAGAGGTGTCTGAAGGCAGCGTGTGTGGTATCCTTTATGTTCATGTGCCCAGCCTGTTGATGATATCATATAAGCATGCTGGAGAAGTAAGAAAATGCAGAAATCCAGTGAAGAGTCTATCCTCTCTTCTCTTCTTGATTGTTTCATGGATGCTTGCTTGGTAGCTGGACTGTGCAAGTGATTAGAGCTGGGAGGGAGGCAGCACCTGAGAGCTGTGCGCTTGGCTGCTTCACCTCTAGCTTCTGGTCCCGGTGGTAAAGAGGCATTGCCTGTGGCTTGGTCCAGGGTTTGTCTTTGCACATGTGAGTATTGGGAGGGAATCGGATCTTTGGGAAGGTTCTCTGGAGTTTTGAGGCAGATTGGACAAAGCCTGGCTGTGCTTTTGCAGTCCTGGGTGGTCTAGTGAAAAAAGCCAAGGTTTGAGGCAGAAGGCTAAATAACCTGTCTCTCTGATTTCTGGGTGTGTTTCCTTCTGACCAAGCATTGGCACATGTGTGATTC
The DNA here is from genome assembly GCA_033124195.1 of Coracias cyanogaster. Lineage (NCBI taxonomy): Eukaryota > Metazoa > Chordata > Aves > Coraciiformes > Coraciidae > Coracias > Coracias cyanogaster. The sequence continues at coordinate 57,023 of JAVSBS010012869.1, read as the reverse complement.
TTGCCTGTGTGCAGCAGAGCTTTGTAGCCTTTCTCACCGTTGCATGAAAATGTAAAATTTACTGCCAGAGCAAGTTGCTGACTCTTGTTGTCCTGCTTTTGTACAACTTTTTCCCCTCTTTGGACTTCGATTTCATTGGACTTCCTCTAACTAGGTAAGCCTGTGTTGCCTTTGGCTGTCACAGAGCACTGTCACCCAGATTTCTGGCTTTAATCTGCATGGCAACCAGGATACTTAGAGCCCTGATTTAGAAGGTTTTAGACCTAGAGCATCTTTAAGCGTAGTAAATTTCCTATGGCGCTTTTTTATGTGGGTTGAAAAATGGAGCTGGTTTCAGAAGCAAGAAGCCTGTGTAATTACTTGGCCCAGCAGCATGTTGTACAGGCTGCTCGCTTAAGTCTGAGCGATCTCACACACTGCAGGCTCTGGCAGCAGAGCTGAGGTGGGAGGTTTTTGCCTCTCCGTAGCTACTGCTTCCACTGGCCCTAGAGCTGTGCCAGCACCCAGTTTCCCCAGCAAGCTCCTGAAAGTTGCATCAGCATTGTGGAGGGGACGGTTAGCTGCAAAGTGGGAGCAGCAGCATGGGGGTGTCTGGTGGTCAGGATCAAGGAGTCATCCTTCAGCCAGGGTAGCAGTGCAAGGCTGTAAGTGCTCGGATGGCAGAGGGACAGATCTCAACCCCAGCAGGCTCTGAAAGGGGCAGCAGTGATGTGCAAGGGGCAGACTAGACTGCAGGTCAGTAAAGGCTGATGAACCATTGCTGCTACGTAAACGAGATCCTGAGAGATGCGAAATAAGTTACTACCAGACAGTGCTCCTGCCATTGCCTTTGAGTTCGTGTTTGGTAGCAGCTTCCTTGAGGTGCTGAGGAATGGTCATCCCTATGACACTGGCAGGGTGGATGCTGTGAGATGGATGCAGGAGGCTGTGGATGCGCTGCTCCTTCTGCTGCAGGTCAGAGCATCCTTGGTCCCACCTCTGGGCTGTCCTAGTCCCAGCATACAGTGTCCACATAGATTTTATTATTATTATTATTTCACTAATAGCCACATTTGTCAAGTCTAAATGTCACTGAGTCCAGTAAGGGAGAATTTGAAGCTTTAAATTGCCTTTCTATAGAGATGCAGCTTACAGGTTTTATTTATGACAAGTTTTATTCTGTGGACTCTTACTCCTCTAATCTTTCTGGAACACTTCTCTCCCACCACCCCAGCTGAATGGTGGAAATCTTTCACGTGCAACCTTTGAATGATGGTTGTAGGTCTCAGGAAGCCAGTTTGCCACTCTACTAGAAAGGGACCTGTCTGTCCTGAGGATTCTGCTTGGAGCACTTGGCCTCCTAATGGTGCATGTGTGTCCCTTTGTGACACATAACAAGCAGCTATCCTTCTTGGAGTGCCCGTCTGGCTTGACCCTCCTAGTTTGTGCTGCTCAGATCAGAATATAATTATGACTGATCCTTTGTTAGAAAATCAAATTAAGCATAGCCTGTTGAGGGAAGCCAGTTAGAGATAAAAGGCTGTGGGGGTCTTCTGCATGGTGCTGTGTGTTCTCTGTGAGCTGGTAATCATGAGAGTAACTTAAAAGAAAGGAAGTTGTTAGGACTCTGATTTCCCACCCCTCTTCTCTCAGCCCTTGACTTTTGAGATTAATTTATGGCACCTTGCCTAGAGTCAAAGCCTCAGGTTGGGTGTTGGGGTGGATGCTGACGTGCCTGCTGTTAGAGCCCAGCTGGGGAGCCTGCCCAGGCCACCTTCTGCAGCCACCTTCCACCGTGGCCTCACAGGAGCAGGTCTGCATGCAGGTGAGGTGCTCATTGTCCTGCATGTTTAGTTGCAAGAGGACTGAATGGTGATGCAAAACTTGAATCTTTTCCAAGTTTTTTGAAAACTTTTTCAACTGTACACTGGCAAGAGTGATGTGAAACGTGCCCAGTGTGCATCTTTGACTTCATAGATGTCACATCCTAAATAGGAAAAGCAATAGGAAACATCCAACCACTTTGCTGCCACTAAAGAAGAAAACAGTGAGCTAATGGGTACAAAACTGAGCCATGGTACTGAGACCTTTTGAAGACCTGGGTTGGTTCTCCCCCTCCCCTTATTTGAGATCCACTGAAAAGATCTTTGTGGTGACAGACATCCAAACCTCAAGGATTTGTTACCCTGGAAAGTTCTGATACTACAATATGTTTATTGCAGAGAACTTTCTATCTAAACTGTGATACAAATAATAAGCACTGCACAGCAATTGTCATCATCCCTTGGAAGTGGGAGAGTGGATGTTTTCCTATCTGGGACACTCAATCACTCTAAACTTGAGTTGTCTCACAGCTGTTCTTTTAAGAATAAATGTAAGTGCTTCCGTCTTCTAGTATAGTTCCTTATTTAAACGTCAGACTGGTTCACGGAAGTTTATATATAGAGGGCTTTGACAGGAAAAAGATTTCCCAAATGGATGTCCTCTTCAAATGGCTGTGCTGCCGGGTGCTGTTGCAGCTGTGTGTAGAACAGAATGATGCTTTCAACCACATAGTTGAAATAAAAGCACGAGTGGTAAGAGTGGAGAGAAGCACATTCTAGTAGTGAGGGATTATAAAATAAGCCTTTACTGTACGTGGGCCTTGTGGTGCATTCCCTGAAACAGATTAATGCAGCTGCATAAATGAAAAAAGCATCCTGCATATATACGAGTGACCTTACCCAGTCCAGGGCTGCTTCGAGAACCCTGTTCTTACTGAAAGTAAAATTTCACGATTGTAGGTGGTTTCAAGAGGTTCTGCCTTTGCATGGCTTTTCTTTATTCTCCTTCCCTGAAGCCATTTCAGTTTACTGTGAGTTTTCTTTTTTAGGACTTATTATTTTTGGAAAGCATTCTGGAACATTTTGTGCATATGGTCCTCTGTAAATGTGCTATTGTACTGATTAAAGCTGGAAGTAGGAAACCTAGCCTTTCTGATGCAGTGCAGCAGGGGAGAATTGCTGAAACAATGGTTTCCAAAGGGAATGCTTTTCCAAATGCTAAAAAACCCCCAAACAAACCAAAAACCAAACACAAAACCATCCCCCCAAAACACCCCCCAAACTGGAAAATATTGTATATGAGATGTATTCTTCACTATCCCGTACTCTCTACTTTCTTCCATGGATTGCCAGTAAACTTAAAAAAAAAAAAAAATCCCTTAAAGCAGATACAGCACTTTTTGGTTTTAATAAATGACTTCTCTTCATTCACTGGTGATGTGGCCCCATTGCTATGAGCAGAACTGTGCCGTGCACTGGAGTTGTGCGCAGTAACCTGCATAACCCTCCACCCTGCCTCTCCACAGCTTTGCTTTTCCTTCCTGCTGGTGCCTGGAAGTTCACAGCCTGCCTGGAAGTACCAGCTTCTCCTTCCTTATTTGGAAGGACAACTGGATTTTGATGTCCTATCTTCCTTCTCCCAGATAAACCAGAAAGTTTCCAGTGACATTTTGTGACGTTCAAGGAAACTTCATATAATTTGGGGAGTTAATGATATCTAAGACTTTATCTCAGATTCAACCAAGGCAATGAAAATTGGAATTTGTTTTTTTCCGTCATAAAATTCAAATCTTCTGTGATTGTGTCAGACCTCGCATGACAACCACAGTACTTGGAAATGGGGAGAGATCTTCACAAGACTGAGACTGTTTCTGACAATTTGTCCCTGACTTGGGTTTCTCAAAGCATGAGAGTGATACTTGCAAGAATGAACACTGGGTCCTAGACCAAGGTCTACTGTGGTGTCGTCGCTGTGTCATGGGATGGGAAAGCAAGTCAATTAAACAGAAAACATTTTACGGCTTAAAGTCTGTTATGTGAAATGATATTACTACATGTTGCTGTGTTGGATATTTGCTAACAGTTTGTCCTTTGCAGTTGGGTTTCCAATGCAGCCAGTCCTGAAGCGAAATACTTCTGGTTTTTTTTTTTTTTTTGGAGGCCTACTCTGATGTCTTCTTGGGAAGACGGAATTTACTGCTACAGTGCACAGATTTATTTAACGTACTGGTGTGGCTCATTGGTTGGTTCTTAGATCTTTAATACACCAAGCAAAAGGATGGCAGTTTAGACTGTAGGAGATGCAAAACTGTGGACTGTGACTGACAATGATGTACCAATGGACTTCTGAAGTGTGTGGTGAAAATATGCTTGCTCCTAGAGGGATCTGGGAGCCTCACTTCGCTGACTTATGCCTAATGAATTTAATCCTTCACATAAAATGTCTTCACAATTCCCACATACGTCTTGTTGTTCTCAAGGGGATGCTGCACAGAAAATTATTGGGGGTCAGGGATTGGGATATGAGGTGTTGTCTTCTTTCTGATGCTTCTTGGATGTGTACAAGTGTTTTTTAAAGAGGCTCTAGGCATTTTTTTTGTTCATTTTCATAGGCTGGATAATTAGGAACAAAGGAAGCTGGTAAGCAAGGTGTCCTGTGCAGCAGCAGTGTGTTGGGGTCCTTGTTATGCTTGAAAATTGCCCTGTGCATCACACAGGGCTCAGGAATGTCTTTAAACCATTTGACGTTAATCCACAACTGACTTCAGAGTTTCCATCACCCAATGGACAATGAAGGGTACTAAATATGACTCCTCCTTCTTGGCAACCTTGTACATTTTCTTTGCACACCTTGAAAAGTCTGTTCCTTCCTTGTTCCTTACCCCTGAGGGGACTGTTGAAGTTGCAGCTTGTTTGGTCCACTCAGGAATGTTTTTGAGCCTGCTTGCGCGTTTCTCTTTGGGCTGTAGCAGGGAGAAGGCTGGTGTACAAAGGCTTGCACCTAACTGCTAGCGTGGAAGGGAAATAGGTGGAGGAAGAAAGTGATCCCTGCCTTTATCCCACAGAAGAAAATGCTCAGCTAACCTCAGGATGAGTTCTTGACAAATGTCAAGCGAGTTAAGGAGGCAAGCAAGGGAGGGTTGCAAAAGCGTGATCTAGAGGCAAACAGGATTTTAAACTGCGATAGAGAGGAGGCGGCTGGGGAACAAGCTATGCAAACTGGTGATTCTTGCAGGTTTAGTTACTTGGGGTAGGAATGTTGGTGTGACTTTCACAGCTGTAAGTAATCCAGTAGTGAAAAATCCAGTTTCCTGGCTTAAAGCCTAAGTGCGCCTTAGTGGAGGGTCAGGCCCATGCTGTTTATCAGAGATTAAAATGGAATGTCAGGATTTAGACTGTCCAGTAAGCTTCTTTCTAAGCAAACTCTGACATTCCCTCTCAAAAATGGGATTTCTGCATCACCAACAGTTGTGCTGGTCTTTTAGAAACCTTCATGAGAGAGGAGGTGAAAGCTAAACCGAGGTATTTATGTGAAAGAAGTAGCTGAATTTGCAGGTCATAGGCCAAACTTGGTAGCGTGGTTGAGGAATGAGGAACAATCCAGGTCCTGCGGCAGGTTGCAGTCAGATCTTGGTTTGCAGGAGGATGTGTGCTCATTCCAGCACCTAGAATAAGCAGGTCAGTCTGCCCTGGTGATTCCTCTGTGCAGTTCAGCCCTTTGTGCTAGGCCAGTGCCATGCAGAAATCTGCCCTTCCATAATTCAAAGATGAAGGTATAAAAGGAGACGTGTTCTAAATCATCTGGTTACACAGGGGTGGGTGGGAGTGTTACATGGATTGCTTGTTTTTTCTTATTTCCTCTCTTCCTCTTCCACCTTTTCTAATCATCCTGGATAATAAAGAGTTGGCTGTGCTGAAAAGTCAGATGATTTAAGATTTTTCTAAGATGCCTGCAGAAAACTTTGAATGCTTTGGGTTTTAGTTTGTGTCTAGTTTACCTGAACAGTTTCATTGAACTGTGAAGTTATCCCAAAATGTTAAAAATACAATTCTGTTTCTAAAAGCTTTCCATTAAGCTGGTTTAGCTACAGAAAGTAAGTAGAATTAGGGTGCTTTTTTTCATCTCCTGGCACTTGGACTTGATTTTCCTGTAATTTTTCTTACTAAGCAGCCAAGAGGATAACTTTTTTGTTTTAAAGCTTGACTGCTCATTGACAGCAGACAAAAGTTTACAACAAAACCAGCAACTAGGGGTGAAGGTTAAATCCTCTGAACCACGCTGCTCACATTAGTTTCCACCTGCAGTGTGACCACGAGGCAAGAGCAGTCCTTCCGCTTAGCCTTTCAAAAGGTATGCTGTGCACACCCACCGTGCATCCTGCTGCCAAGATCTTGGCTGGGTGCATTTAAGAGGTAGCAAACAGCTTCTGAGTATTATTCTGTGAGGGGAAAACTCTGTGGATAAAACAGAAATTTCTGATGTGCGTGAGGTGTAACTAATCTTCTCTTGGCAAGTTTCAAATATGGTATTTAAAAGCAAGCCTGTAGCATTCCAAAGATACCAAATGCTTCCCTAAAACTGTGGAGAATCCAGGTTGAAGACCTGTTTTCCAGCAACTGTGACACAGGATGTACCTTTGCCAGGCGTGTTGAGCAGCTGGAGAGCCTCAAACTCCGTCTACCCCCTTGACATTCTTGGTGCACCAGAACTACACAGACCTGGTTCTCTTTCATGTCCTGAGCACATCGCCTTCCAAAGAACCCTTTTCTAGGGGAACCTGGGAGTCCTGCTGTGACAAAATGAGGGAAAATCAGAAAATTTGTCATGTATGCATGCTTAGGAAGGAATCTTGGATCAAGGGCTACAAGCTGGCAGCTTCTGAAGGTCCAGAATATAAATGGCAGAGGTCCCCAAACAGCTTAGCTTAGAAGAAGCTCTTGCCACACGTGAACACGTCATCTTTGGAAACAGCCAATTGTGGTTTTAGAGCAAGCAGGAAGTCTGGCTTGCATGGTTTTGCTGGAAGCTGATGCCTGCTTCAGGGAGACCATGTAGAACCGAACTACTGCTTGCTGTGGAAGCAGGGCTGGCCATGCAGCAAGGGCAACTAATGCTGAAGCACCACTGGTAAGGTTGCTTGATGACAAGAAAGACTTCAAGAAAAGAGCTGGGGATGGCTGTAACCTGGGAGCAATGAGTACTTCGCCCTTCTTCCTAGCATTCCCAGAGAGGGTGTGTGCCTATTGACTTTGTGGCCATAGAGGATGGTTTATTTTCTTATCCATATTTAGTAGGTAGGTGTTTTTCAAAGTGCATGTTAAAAAGAAGGAAAAAAACCTTCTGACTAGTATACTGTTAACAGAGAAGACTCTCCTCTCCCCTCCTTACTGTATTTATGGGAACTGCTGGCTGTACTGAATATTATCTTTGAAAGCATCTATTTAAACTTAATCCTCCCATAACCCTTCAGCCTAAGCTGTGGCATGTGAAATGGGTCTGAAGTGTCCTCGCTCAGCTACTGTCAGCTTCTGCTTCATTGTTTCCAGGATCCATGAAAGACACCAGCCCATTCCTTAAAGCTGTGTGTAAGCAGGGAATCCCTTTGACTCACCTGAACCCAGGATGTGTTAAGCTATCTCCCTCAGAATATGTTTCTGAGGAATGTGGGTGCTCTACACTGCACCCCAGTTAACTTCTGGAGGTGGAGACCAGAGGAGTTGTTAGGAAAGCTGCTTCCCCCTGAGCTGTAGGTCTAAGGAATGTGCTAAAACAACAGCCAGCTTTCAGAGAGTTGAATGTCTGTCTAAATAGCTTCCCAACCACCAGCTTTCCTCTGGGAAGAAAGGATACCTTCTTATCTAGCCAGAATCTCTTTCATCTTCTAATTTTACCCAGGAAAAGTCAAGGCTGAGAACGAGTTTTGTAACTTGGCCGGAGCCCGAGGGAGGATGCTCCCAGGCAGTACCTGTGCCCATTGTCTCCTGACAATTCTGAGGGGTTTATCGATGCTATCTTCCACTAAATGGTTTTGCTGCCTTTGTGTCTCCTTCAAATCCCACACTGAGCTAAATCAGCCTAGTGGGGTGTTACTGTAGGTGTAGCAGCAGCAATTTGCAGCATTCCTTGTGGGGCAGCCCTGTGCCTATGGCAACACGATCCCTATGACCTGGGACACAAGTGACTTGAGAGTTGAAAAGAGATGGGGAAACTGTGCCTGGCTGTAGAAGAAAGGTGAGAAACTGCACTGTGCTTTGGAGCAATCTATTAGTGCATCAAGAATAAGCAATAACTGATTTCTTCAGAAGATATCCTTGGTTTAGGTAGCTCTAACCTGGTTGTCGTTCAGAGACCAGCACTGGACTGCTGGCTTCCATGTGCAGTCTTTGCGAGAGGAGACCACCTCTGGGGCAAGGCAGCAGACCTTGGGCGGCTCAGCAAACTCTGATAATTGCATGTCCTCTTCCCTATCTCTTCTGGCTGCTACTATGTCACCTGGCAAGCCGTGTTCCAAGGGCAGGGAAGGCCACCTTTAAAAAATACCCTGGCAATGCTTGCAGAGTTTGTTATACTAATGAGGCATCATCACACTGGAATGGGGCAGACAGACCTGCTTCGATCTAATCAGAAGGGCCATTTGCTGAAGATGTTGCATTGCCTTTTCAGAGCTGTAATTTGGTGTAGAGCAGTGACTCTTAGAAGAAGAAAGTAGGCAGTTGTTGGCCTCAAGTATAGGCCAGATGCTGGTTCCTTCCATCCCCTTCTAACTTAAAATCCATGCAAGGAAATCTGACTTGAGAGGAGGAGGCAGATGACAGCTAAGCCAGCTAGTCTGTACTTCACAGTGGAGTATTTTTTCATTCCATGGTCTAATTGTTGCTGAAGGAATTCTAGCCGGTGAGTGACAGCGTCTTTACACCTTTCTGCATGGTAGGAGTTTGAACAAAGCAGTGGCTCCTCAGCTGTGGAAGACATGAGGAATCTGTAGGCTGTGCTGCAGGCACAGGGTGGGATAGCTTCACTTCTCTCCCTCCCCCTTCCCCTCCAAATTAAGCAAGAAACAAAAGGGGCGGACACAGAGTTTATTGTAGCATCAGCTCCAGACTTGCCACGTGGCAGTTTAAATGTCACCTTGAAATGACATTTCAAGGTGGGGGTGTACGCAAAGAATTCCTCTTTGGTAGATACTAATTGACTTGAAAGATCCAAATTTTAAGGGTAGCCCTTTTGTGAAGTAAATGTGAGCAAAGTAGTGATATGGGGCTAAGGAAACCCTCGTCTCACTAGGATGACTTCTAGAATCAATGACAAATCTATGCATTCCCTCCCATAATGCAGATTTTCTTTGCCTGCGTAATTGAAAATGTGAGTGGTGCTTGAGCTGTGTGTTTCTCTGCTCAGTGCTGGCATGTTGACTTCATCTCAGAAGTACCCAAGGATCTGAAAGTCATGCGGCCTTCCCTAGTAGTAGGAGCACTAACCCAGGTCTCCAGTCTGTTCTCTTAGGTTACAAAAGATATGATATCTGCCTCTGCACCTCTTAAATTTGTTTGGAGTTAACCAGCAGTTTTTAATTTGAGTGGAAAACTTGGCCAAAAAAAAAATTAATTCCCCTTTAGTATGAATATCCATTTAACTCAAGAAGCTGTGGCTGAATGGGAATTCACTCAAAATTAAGATTCCTGTAGTCAAGTGTAGAGAGACATTAGTTTACTCAACTTTGTTTTTTCCTGAGAGCTTCAGATGTTTGTGTAAGGAATGGCATAATAGAAGTGTTGAAATATGTCTCCTTGTGGGTTTTTTGTGGTTTTTGTTGTTGTTTTGGATTTTTAACTCCATCACTCACCTAGTTGTCCTTATCCCAGTTTTCTTCTTCCCCCTTTGTAAAACCAGTACACGCAGATTTTTAGTCCAGACTTTTCCATGAACATTGGAGTTAGGTGTGCCATTGTCATTCATCCAGGTCTAAAGTTACTGTAGAGTTCTTGCAGACTAAAACCATACTAGGCTGGTGGGACATGCATTCCACTGAGTCTTTTTCCTTTATTAGAAATAGAGGTTCAGCGATATGCTTTCTTGATTTTTTCCAACCTCACTTTGCGCATTCATTTATGAGGCTGGTTTTGCTGTGACAGTGCCTGATAGGCTGTGGCTGAATCCCTCAGTCTTCAGGTATGAGCAGTGTCACATCCTGCGGCTTTAATTGCTGTGCTCTGTACTGTCAGAACATTATACCTGAGGTTTGCAAGCTGTTGTACATTCTTCCTCCAAAGTGTTTGTGTGTTTGCCTGCCGGCTGGCTGTCAGCTTTCCTATGCCTCTCCAGGTGGCTGAAGAGGCAGCCGATTTATTTATTCTAGCTGTCTAGTAGAGTCTGCTGTGTCTTGGAGACCTTCTGAAAGGTGGTGGGAGTGTAGGAAGGCTGACTCTCAAAGTTCTTTTGAAACAATTTCTCCAGATGCTATATCCTCTGGGGCTGTCTTGAAAGGAAAAGCTAAAATTAATTGTAAGCTAGGTTGTCTTCACACCTGAAATATTAGAGGGTGAGTAAAAATTCTGGTCTCTCTATAGTGCAGCTCTTTCTAGTAATTCTTTCTAGTACTGCCTTTTCTGCTCTTGTTACCTTGTGAATATTTGGTAGGATTCCTAAATGCTAGAACTTGCAAAACGTCGCTCTTGGTTGTTTCTGAATTTCCCTTTTTCCTCCCCTCTCCAGAAGTTGTAGGGGTTTGGCTCAACACTTACCACTTCTTTCTTTGTCTTTTTGTAGATTGAGGTGCTCCTGATCAACCAGATCTTTCGGGAACTTTTTAAAAAGAAACTTTGGTGGGTAAAAGATGTGCCATGGAATGGTAGCACCAAAGAGCAACACAGGATCGTCTCTTGCCTTGACTAGCCATGGGTTATTTCTTCTGCTAGTTATCTTTGGTACCTTCATCTTGGAAGCACAGGCCGCAGGTAAGTGAAATCTTTGTATATCCTACAGGGAGAGGGAGATGTATAAGTATGGAGGTGGCTTTACATTTTTACGGGGAAGCTGGTGATGGGTGATGCATTTGTACACATCTTAGTACTTGTAGGAAAAATTCTATTGCTACTTGTTAAGCAGAAGGCAGTGTCTGAGCTGAGTCAGTCTTGCACATTAGTAAATAAGTGTTTGTCCTTTACCCTGTCATTTTGATTCCCCCAGTTTTTTCCCTCCTCCATTCTCATCCCTTTGCTGCAGCCAGGGGCATTTGGACTGTCTTTAAGAGCATGGACCATGTTTTGGTTGTGTGAGGTTCTCATGTAAATACTGCCCTGTAGCAACTGCTCGTGTGAAGCTGTTTTGGAAGCGCAGACTGTCTTCAGCTCTTCACACAGCTGTGTGCTATCTTCTGACACCTCTAACCACTAACTGCACCCCTCTTACCAGATCTGCTTTGCAACTTGAGGTTTTTCCCTCTCCCCTTTCTAAAGTCATGTTTATCTGGTGGGCAAGTTGTGTGAACAGCAGTGCAATGGGATGGTATGTAAAATGTCAGCAGAGTTGAGGGGACCTTGCCTTTCAGAAATGAGTGGCTGCTGAAATCAGATATCCCAAACTTGTATGTCTTCATGGCCTGGTTTTTGCTTTGTAGGTAATTAGGTGAGGGGCAACGCATGAGAAAGTGATAAACTGGCAAGAACACAAGTGAGAGTGGGAAAGGGACAAGATCTTTTTGGATCTAGTCTATCCTTGTTTTTTTTTTCCAGGTTTTCTGTGGTAGGTGGTAGTGTCACTACCTCATTTCACAACTAGGCCTGTCAGATAGGCCTCCCAGCCTGGGGCTGGAGTGCACTGTCCCCAGCTGAGACTCCCATTGCACACTGCAGCACCTTCAGTTGAGTCTGTAATCAGTATGCAAATGCCTTGTGCTGCACTGGGCTGCTGGCTGCGGAGAGGCAGCCACAATCCTGGCAAGCCTTTTTAGCATCATTTTGAGGCATCCAGTCCCATTAACAAAAGCACTAGTTAAGCATGTCAGAAGAGCTGAGAGTGATTCTGCTTTATTTCCCATTCTGTGTTCTTTTTGCTTCAGGACCTGAAATCAGCTGTGGTGAACTGATGAAGGCAGATCATCAGCTAAATAGGATTATAGTGGCATGGGGAAGTGAGAAAGTGAATGCATGCGGATGGGAGCCTGAGATCATAGCAGAGGGCAAGAGGTGCAGGAGAGAAAATCCACGGGGAGGGGAAGGGCTTGCTGAGGGATGCTTCCACGTGCAGGTTTTTGGAGGCTGGGAGATAGGAACCCAACTGCTAATTGTTGGGAGGGATGGGGCTGCTCAACCGTGTGTCATGGGCTCGGAAAG
>JAVSBS010012869.1:19985-36405 GCA_033124195.1 Coracias cyanogaster | reverse complement strand
GGTGGAGTCACCATCCCTGGAAGTGTTTAAAGAACGAATAGATGCGGTGCTTGAGGATATGGTGTAGTGGTTAGAGATGCTAGGAGAAAGGTTGGACTTGATGACCCTGGAGGTCCTTTCCAACCATAATGATTCTGTGATTCTGACTTCTGCCGTGTGGGAGAGGAGGCACGTGCAGTTGTGGCCAGATCACTGCTGGCATGAGGTGTTGCCTCTGGTGGGTGAACACAGTTGAAGTGCTGTGTGGGTGATGTGCTGGAAGAGGTTAGCCTCTGTGAGCAATTCTGCCTCCTCCTAATACCATGTAGAACTGTCTCTTGGTACGTGCTTCCAGCTCTGGAGCCCTCTCAGGGCTGGAGCACTTCTTCAGAGCACTGTTTGCTTTTTTTCTTCTTGTTTTTTCCTGGTGTTGCCTTGGTCATGTTTGATCCCACTTTAACCAGGTCCTTTCAGTCATGAGCCAATCCTATGTCAGAGTTGGGCCCTTGTGTGGGCAATGGTGTGACTGCGTGGGGGAAAGGGATACTGCAGCCTGTCATCTGATACACAGGAAGGGTTGCTTTTAGCATTCTTGATTTTTGCTATCAGTTAAACCAAGAGAAACTGGTGGAAGCTGCTAATTAGGGATGTTGTGCGGAGGTTCGTTCTCTGACTACAGCCAGGGCGAGCAGAGGCTTAACTGTTTTACCACATACCTCTGGCCACCTGCCACTTATCTGAGGCAGGTCAGGAGTACTTCATGCTTGGCTGTGTTGGGTGCTGTGGAGGGATTTGGGAGGATGAAAATGAATGTCTGTTCTGCATCCTCTGACAGCAGGGAAGGATCTATCACTAAGCCTGTTCCCATCCGCTGAACTCTTAATTAGTTGCTTTAAATGGAGGAAATTTTTCTCCTCACGTTGGTTAGTAGCACCAAGGGAGGGTGCCTGCAGAACTGAAGCTTTTGTGTTTTAAAAATTATTTGGGTTTGGTGGCGGTGTGTCAAAGCTGCTTGCCAGTGTGCACCCTGCACAGACAAAACCAAACCCATCTCCCTTTCCAGAGTGGTCTGTCACCTTTCTTCTTTCTGGGGCAGTGGACCCTGGCCTCCTCATTAAATGCAGACACTTCTCTGTAGGTAGGAGTTCAGACACCCAAGCAGCAGTGGGGTGACTGAATTTTCAAGGTGAAGTAATTCCTGTTTCTTTTGTGGCAGAGGAACTTGAGGCTCTTAAATACTATTTCTATGGTGTTAGAGCAGCTTCATCCAGTCTCATGGTGAAGTGGGAATCGCTGTAAATGCAGCAATATTTGTGAATGGCAAATGTTGTTTAAGTCTGTAGCTTGATTTTTCCAGTTAACCTGTATTTTACCTGGTATAAACCAGCTTGATTTACTCCTCAGCAGTTGTGGTGGTGGTCTCCCTTTTCTCCTGTAATGAGGGACTCTCTGGGAGATCATAGGAAATGGTAAGTTGTAGGAAACACTACTTTTTTTTTTTTTCAGCAAATCCTGTAATATTTACAGAATTATTACTTGAAGTTGTTTTTTCCCTGATTATTCCCTAACTGGTATCATAGGCAATAAAACTGAGAACTAAATTGAAAACAAAGCTAGAAAGCCCTCTGGTAACCATCTGTCCGTTGTTACATATTGTATGGTGGCAGGATGGAACTTGTGGTGCCCAGTCTGGTTTCCGATCTCCCCATAGCAACTAGTTCCAGTTACTTTTGCAGGGAAGTTGACTGCTCTCTGTCCCTTTGGAGTCACTTTCTCCATGGGAGGGATTCTCCCCGAGGCTCAGCTGGGGTGGTGAGGATAGATGTACGTATGTTGACTAGTCGCTTTGAGCCATGCTCTTATATACCAATAGTTGTGCCCAGTTTAATGACCAGTTGCAACGATTTTTACTGTTGTGCAGTTGTTTAGCAGTAGCAAGACAGCAACTGGGGACCTTTTGTTTTGCCTTTTTTTTTCCCCTAGTCTTCCCCCAGCCCATCTTTGTCCTCATGTGTGCGTTTGAAGAACACAAGGCCACGGCGCAGGCTTCTGTGCCCTGGGCCCCCCGCCCCACACGCATGAATTCATCAGCTTGCTCCTCGGGAGGGTTGGATGGCAGCTGCAGCTCCTGTCAAACATGATGCTGGGCAGGGAGCTTTGGGGAGGAGAGCTACAAAAGGCCCGGCTTAAATAATCTGTGTAAGGGCACAGCCGTCCCTCTGTCACCCAGACCCCACCGCTTGTCTTCTGGTGCTATGGTTGTAATGACATTAGCATTTCAAAAAGGGGATTACCACAGCCCCCAGGTTCTGAGGGGAGGGTGTTTGCCTGTTACTTGAAAAGCTGCTTTCTGGCTATCTCTGCTTGCTTTATTTTTTCCCCTATATGTAGATTGTGAAGGTGGCCGCACCATATTAAAAGTGGGTTGTTGCTGTTGCAAGGAAAATGCTTGTTCATTGGCCTAAATGTGGGCTGGCAGATGTGAAGTTGTCACTGATAACGCTTTTTCTTGCTGATTTGAAGTGACTGTCTGAGAATTTCCTAATGGAAATGTTAAAGGGTCTGTGTTCAGGGATCCCAGCTATATGCTAGAGGAGTATCCTGAAGCCATGCTCCAGGAAGAAGGTAAGGTGGTTATACTAGTTTAACTCATGTATTTCAACAAAACAAAATGGGCAGCACACACATCCTATTCATTGTCTGCCTTCCATACCTCTTGTAGTTCCAAAAACCACTTTCTGTGCCCAGGCACAGGAATTCAGGGTGTTTCCTTGGGAAAATGGTTGTATTTTTCTACAGCCTTGTTTAAAAAACAGTTCCTTTAGGCTCTTGCAACTCTGTTGCATTAACCTCACCTTGGACCAATATTCAGTTGATCTTCATTTTTCACTTTCCCGTTCTGATGTTTCTTGTGCTGGAAACTTGCATTAGGGCCTTGCATACACTGGGCTCTAGTGGAAAATGACAGCTGGGCCAAGGAGGTTGGTCATCTGGTCCTTGGGGCAAGAGAACAAAGGGAATTGTCTTGTTTGCCTACCAGAGAGACAAGAGGACTTTGTGCAACTTCTTCAACCATATATGGGCCCTAAAGTTAGTAGCTGACCCACAGTGTCTGAAATAGGAACCCTTTGACTTGACTATGTGAGCATGGTTGGAGGGCATGTGGCAGAAGATGCTGGTGATTGCCTGGAGCCTTGTGAGCAGTGTTGCGAGTGTCCTGTGTATTAAACTATTGAGTAACAAGGGAACAGTGTGTTTTGAAGTGACACTATTATACATGTAGGTTGAAGCGTTCACAGGCCTTAATCTTTGTGTGTACCCATAAGGACTTCTCTTGTGTTTTCATGTAGGGCATGGTTCACCGAGTGGTTTTGCAGAGCAATACTGGCTCTTGTCTGGTGAGTCACAGCTCCTCCAACAAACAGCCAGAAACCAGCTGGAAGAACTTTGTAGCCTTTCCTGAGAGAGATGGCAGGCCTGGGCTGTAGATAAGCTGTCCCTCAGGGCACCAAGGAGGAGCAGAAGCACAGTTTCCTCTGTAAACATGCTGCAGGGTACTTGATGTGCTGAGGAAGGGAGGCATTTAACTTCTCTGTGTAAAAACAGGAACTGTGGAAGGACTTCAGGAGCGTGGTGGCTGCTGACAAGGTGTGTGTGCTTATTCAGTGTATTTCTAACTCTGCCAGTCTCCAGGCAGGTTCTAATCTGCTTATTTCTGTAGAGCACGCATCTGTTTATGAACTTCAACAAGGATGGAGTGTCTTAAATGTTAGATACTCAGTTGAAACTGTACTGAGTGAAGGTGGAGCTCTTGTGTGCCCTGTGCCTCAGGTGGGCTGGACAGAGAACATAGAGTAGCAGAGCCGCAAGTTGCTGTGGTCACTCTGTCTTGTCCTTTTCTGGTTTTCTGGGGTTTTCTTCTCCTTTTTCACTTTGTTTCTGCAAATGCACCAGCAGACGCAGCTATGCAAATGTGCCAGCTGTCCCCTTGGGAAGTTAGTCACTGAGTCGCTGTGCAACCAGCTCCACTTAGACGAGCTTTGCAGTTAACTGTAGCTACTGTGTGTCTTTGTGTGGCTGCTTTGGGAATGTGTGAGTTTCTGCATCCTCTTTTCAAAACACCTTTTCTGGTAGTGACGATAGAAATGAAATATTCAGTATTATGGTGGAAGCAGGCTGGAAGAGAAGTAAAACTGTAAATCTGAATGCTGTGAACTAAAAACCTAGAAACTTAAAACATGCAGGAAACAACAAACAGCCTGGTTTCTGATGGCTGATCAAATTTTAGGTTTCCTGAGGGGGGAAGCCTTCATCATTCTTTCCAATTTCAAGGCAATTACTGTTTTCAGGCTTGCAAAAGAAAGATATGGGCAGCAAAACATAGAATAAATAAGTGTTGGTCATAATATTTAGTGGGATAAGAGCATTTATTAATATTACAGAGTAAAAGGAAGGAAAAAAAGCATGAAGGAGAAAGTAGCTTTATTTCCTTTACTCCCTGTTTGGATTAATGAATTTAATTACTTGGAAATAGCTAGTAGCAAACTTGTGGGTTTTTTAAAATGTACTTTTAACAAGTCTACAAATTTTAAAAGAAGAGGAGGCAATTCAGTAAAAACAGTTGAAGACATGAATAAGAATTCAACTGCTATATCCCTTGTTGCAAGTGCTTTGTGTCTGTAGATGTTAAGAGAGCTGAATAATACGCCTCTGATGAACTGAGAGGGGAGAAACCAGGGCAAGAAGACACAAATCTAAACACAGGGAAGCTAGTGAGGTACTGACTTCCAAACAGATCCTAATAATAAAGTTGTTCTTCCTTTGGTTCCTGCCAGCATAAAATAGAGACAAATATGGAAAGGAGACGGCTGAACAGATTAATGGGATTCTCTGTAATGAGCAGCAAGAGTGCAGGAGGTGTAGGGGAAGGGAGATGCGGCAGAATGCCAGAAAAGGATCTTTGCATAATAAAGCTTGTGTCAGAAATTCCTACCTTCTTGATGGTACAGTTTAGTTTTCACTAAATTGTTTGCTCTTTTATCAGCTTAAACTGGTCTCTATAAAGTGATATGACAGCTAAGCAAGTAAATAGCAAAGAAAAATAGAATTGCATCTTCTTTACATTAGGGGAGATAATCTAGTAGGATAGCTCTGCTGTCAGGCTCGTTTACCATCAAATTACATTTTTCAAAGTGCTTGTGTCTCACTAGTAATCAGCTGGGAGAGGATGTCTCAAGTCATGCAGGCACTGCTGAAAATTTTGCCCGGTGTGTTTAACAATTTGAAAGAGGGATTTCCTGCCGCTTCGATTTGCAGGCACTACAGTACTGAAGGAGAGCTGCAAAATTCCCATGACGACTGAGTAACATGAGATTGCTCTAGCAGAGCAGTTGAGTAACATCTGGAAATCCATGGAGAGAGACTGGAGTTAGCTTTCTCCAAAGGTTACGTGACTAGTAAGCAGATTGAGGCAGCGTTTGGAGGAAGGCACAAATCCATTCCTTTGATTTGCAGGGATGTGGCAGCCCATTCAGAGTTGTTTCAGGAAGGCAGGGTAGAGCCATTTTCATTTACTCTTTGTGGGTATGTACGCCCCCACACAATTTTAATTATCTGTACTAAAAGTCTACCAGCAGTATGAGGGAACTTCATACTTCCAGCTTGTCCAGTTCAGTGATGAGAACAGACATGTTGCCAGAGCTGGCTGTGCCCTCTAGCTGTAGTTCTACCTGGAAAGATGCTTCTGTGTTCCCAGTTGGCCCAGCAGCAACAGGCTCTTCTGTTATCCTCAGCATTATCATGAGCCTCAGTGTGAGAACTCCACAGGGCATGATTTCTTAGAAAATAGTACGCTGAATAAAGCAGTTCTGTGCAGCAATTGAGGCAGTTTCTTGTTGTTTCCTTAGTGACCTTTTTTTGTCAAGTCATCAAGAGGAGTGTTTGAAAGCAACATGCGATGTTTTGGTCAGTCTCATCAGGTACTCAACCATGGAACAATCACGTCCCCCAACTGGAGCCAATAGAGATGCTGTAGGACAAAAGTAGCTGTTCATTCTTGTCCTAGGAGCACCTCTTGGAAAACCATCCTTCCTGTTCCTGTGGGCTACTGCAGCCCTGGAGATCTCCTTGACTACAGCACAGTTCTGTCTCTGCAGGTATTTTGCACTTCTAGACAGGAACTCACTTCAGTCTTAGTAGCTTGGGATTGCTCAAGGGGATTTCCACATTATGTTGCTACTGCTGTCAACCATGGTTTTGAATATTTTTAACGATTTTCACTGAGTGCCAGGTGCCTTAATATGTTCTCATTTTGTACCTTATGTACCACATGACCTCCTCTCAGAATGGAGCATTATGGAAAAACTACTAGGAGCTTTTTTCAGTCTAGACTTGGAAAGCTGTTGCCAATAAATGTGCTAGACTGGGATCAGAAGTGATCTTCAGAACACATAATAAAGTCCATGTAGTCCTGCCTGCCATATGATGACAGCTTCTTAACTGCTTTAATTGTGTTAAAATGGATCTTTAAATATGTTTTTGCTTTCCAGCAAGCCATTTTTGTAACAGGCAGAGGGATGTGCACTTGAGGAAGAAGGTATATGATCACAAATGGCCTCTGCTGTGGAGGAATGCTCTTGTTGGAGTGTGCTCCACACACTGGGGTGACTTTCATTGCTGATGAGGAGTTTAAGAAGAGCAGGAAGGGATAACTTCAAAAATCACAGCTATTAAGAGGAAAACGCAGGTGCAGCTGGGTAGCTCTCTCCTCCCTGTGGAGTTACTGCAGAAGGGATGCTAGGCCTGGCAGTGTGGTTGTTGCAGGGTGCTGTGGGATCAGTGTCTCCTGGAGCAGTGGAAGAGGTATTTTGACTTGGTTTCTGTTTACCCTGTGAGCTAAAGAGTAAATGTCAACTGTCTCATTGTCTACTGTGAGAGTGACAGTGACAGCTTTGATGTGCAAAAAACTAGGTTGCTGTTCGTAGCTTCATTTGTGTTCATAGTTTTAAGTTCTGATGCTTGTGAGGGCAAGGCTCTGAAAGTAGATCACGGCATTTAATATAGGACAGACACCACCACTCACTTTATTATTGAAGCCATATCAACTCGGAAGAAAAATGGGGAGAAAAAAAGTCCAGTGTCATAATCCAGGTGACTTTTCCCAGTGCTTGGGAGGCCTTTGCCGCCTTTGTCCTCAGGCCAAGATAGCAAGAAAAAGAGAATGGAGAAGAGCAGTGGGTCTGGTTTTGGAGGAGCACCTTAGTTTTCCAGACACTCTGCTTCTACCTCTTGTGAAGTCACCTTTACTTCTGGTGGGAGTTGACACAATATCATGGTGTTTAGCCACAAAACTGCCTTTTGCAGAATTGTAGCATCAGTTTAAGAACGGAGAGTCTATTTTAAGGTTTGTCACTGGGTAACCCTTTGGGAGAATGAAAATCTGTTTCTTGGCAATGCTAGGTCTTGAACATGTATTTTAGAAATGGTAACTGTTAAATCTCTGGGTACTTGGTGAAAAGATCTAATTCAGAGGTTTTTGAGGGCTTTTTGTACTTTGATCTATTGTCCTGATGATGAAAAATACAAATTACGTGAGGGAGTCCAGTTGGGAAGTAGGTATTTTTAACATTTCTCCCTTCTTTCCCAAACTTGATCTACTTCCTACTGAGGCTGAGCTGTCTCCTAGGAGTGTTATCCTCTGCTCTCCATGTCAGCTGCCAGAATATAGCTGTTCTTATGAGCAGCATCCTAGGTCTTAAGTGTGGCTAAAGTAGCCTTTTCTAAAAAGTGAATAGAAGAGGCAGGGGTGGACAAGGGGCAAAATAAAGGAAGGCGCTGCAGGCTGTCTAACATGATCAGCACTGTGAAATTGGATGCAACAGCCTTTGGACAGTCTTTGATTATAATTGTGTTGGCAACAGGCAGAAAGTTCTGACAGGGTCTGTGCTTGATGGGATGTATATGGTGAGAGGGAGTAACTTTTGTGTGCTGATCAAATTGTATGGGGGTGGAGGAGATTGGAAGAAAGGAAATTACCAGAAGTTTGAAAGAAGGGGCTGTGGAATCGCTCTTGTCCTCGTAGCTGCCTGCTGAGCATGGCTCTGCAGTGCTTGTTCCCTTACTACTAAGACAATGGGGTTTCTGTTATTTTCTTCCCTTAAAAGACTTGAAATCCATTTTCCCCAATCATACAGAGGATGGGGAAACAAAACCAAGGAAGTTCTGGGTGAAGGAGATGCTGTTTCTGTCTGTAGTATCAGAATGGCTTTGTAATATTTGCTGTTGATCTGTCGTCTTCCTAGGTGGTATATATTCAAGACACCATGTGTTCCTTGCAAACTTGACCCGAGTGATCAAGTTTTGGGTTTTGAGTTCTCAAATTTCAGTTTTCTTTCTGATTAAATGTGTGCTGTTCTCTGAAATGCTCTATATTGGTGTGAAAAAACAAATACCAGTTACAGAACAGTAACTGATAGGTTTAGTAGGACCTCTGTTTTTTTTCTCTGGAACTCTATTTTACGGTCTGGATGCTAATTTATCAGCATCAAAATAACCTCCCTCCCTGCTGGTTTTCCCCCTAGTTGTCAGGCATAAGACATCCATATCTGTTATTTAAGTGTTCTCAAGGAGCCTGCATACATAGTTGAGAGAGTTCCCAAGTGTGTGTCTCTGGGGGGGGGGAGCATTTCTGCTATTTTTAGCATGATTTCTTTGTGTCTTCTATTTTCTTTGCGTGAGAAACTTCGCTAACTGGAAAGATATCGAACCATACAGTAAAGAGATCTCAAAGTTACATGGAAAGCTTTCACTTCACTACCAAGAAACCTGGAAGCACTTCCTGGGCATTTTCACCACACTTTCTCATAGACTGAGCTCCCCTGAGCAGCTGAAGAGACATCGTAGTGTAGCCTGAGATAGAATTACTACATCCTGGAAATGTTTGGTGTAGGGGCACTATCTGTGTACTGTTTATTTCCTCTGTGTCTGGGGTCTTCATTTGTGTCAGCTGGTAAGCTCCATCTGGTTGTAATGATCAGTGGTTTATTGCTTCTTTATTGAACTACAATCCAGAGGGTGCAATGGAAGAAATTTGAACATCTGCTGCAGGAAGAAAGGAAAAAAACCATTAACTTGTAAATCATCTATTTAAATGGGGAGGAGAGACTTTGCAGTTCAGGGAATTCATGGCGCTTAGAGAGACTCCAAACTCTACAGGGGACATGGAGGAAAATCTGAATAGTAGTATAGAATGGCAGCGGGGATGTTGAATTCATTAGTATGGGAAGGGTTCAGAAGTAGACATGGTGACTGAGAGTGGGCTGGAGTCAGTGGCTTGCACATCTGACCTGCCTTTCAGTTGCCTTTCTGGAAGGGTGCAGGGCTCCTGAAGGCCCTGTGCCATATCCACCAGCCTTGTGTGGATGTCTAGTGCCTCAGAACTAACGGAGCCTGAATAGAACCCTCTGTCTGGGGAGCCCTGTGCAAGAGGTGCTTCCTTCAGCTCCCTGAAAAAGTGACTTGGGAACATGCATGGGGTCAGTTCTTAGGATGTGATGTGCCCTGCGTGTTGAGGAATCTTGTGGATCTTGCATTTTTCTTGAAAGTATCAGATGATCTGCTGGTGAGTAGCCTCCTCACAGAAATGGGGCTTGCTGAGGCAGTGCCCAGGAACTGGAGATGTCTGGTTGAAGCCAGGCTTGATGGGCAGAAGCATAGTGAGGCCTGGGAAGGTGTGTGTCATGCAGGTTTAGCAGTTGGATCTGTAGAGGCACAGAAATCTAACTGCAGAAACTTTACCCAAACAGTCATAATAACACTGAGGCTTCTGGTGAGGAGAAAAAGAATAGCATAACCTCTGTCCTGCCTGGCTTAAGCTTTTGATAGTATAAGCACTCTTACTGGATAAAAAGAAATGCTGATTTTCCTTTTTTTTTTTTCTGGGTTGAGGAGTTATGAAGTGGGACCACTGATACTGGGGAAGAGATTTGGATACTTGCTTCCTACCACACGCATTCATGTGATGACATGGGAGGCAGATCTGGGTCCAGCTTTGTGTGAGAGGGCTCCCCAGGGTGTCCTCTGAGCTCTGCGGGAGCTGGGAATGCTCATGAATTTTCCCTGCTTTGTGCTCAGCAGAGCACTTCCTGTGGGATTCAGGCATGCTGCAACAGCTTCCTCTGCTGCGTTCTTCCCTGGGGAGCATCTGAAATGCTCATTTTCCTGTGTAAGGAACTTCTTGAAATGGCTTTGTTCTTGCATGATTTGGGAGAGATTATATTGCTTTCAGATGGCAGGCTCTGAGTTCTCCTACTGTCTTGGTCGCTCTTGCTTAATGTTTCCCTTCCAAAGCCGGAGTCAGAAGACGGTGGTTGTGAAATCTGTCTGCTAGATCAGTGTCTATACACATGTATTCTGTGTTGACCAGACTAGTGGAAGGGATTTTTATGTTCTATGGCATTCTGAACCTTAAATAATTAAATCTTTCCTTTAAATAATTGTATTTGGAATAATCTGACCCTCCCACTTCATCCTGTTTCTCAGGATATCATAGAATTGAGCTATTGTAATGACACTTTATGATGTAAAGTTAGCATTTCATTCTAAGTCTTCTGTCTCTCCCAGTAAAGATAAGATAGTTCTGCAGCTCTTGAAACCAAATGTGAAATGTTGTCCTGCTGGATTGACAATTTAGACAAAAAAGAGCAAGTAGTAATATAGTGAATACTGTTGTTATCCACTAAATATCACTGAAATGTACAAAAACTGTTCTTGCAGGTAAATGTTTAGGGAAAAAACAAAACAAAACAACCAAAACCAACCCAAACCACCAAATTACAAACCAAAAAAAGTGTAACTACAAAACCCAGCGCATACCCCTCAAAAGCACAGCTGACCACACAGTCTCTTTTATGGAGCTAAGTAGTTGAAACAGGAGCTGACATTATTGCCTGAAGTGAGGGAATGCTGGAGCAGAGCAGGAATTTTCCCCATGCATGTTGGATGGAAGATGGTTGTGAGGAGGAGCAGCAGGACTTTAGGAAGGAGGAGGCAAAACTATAGGAAGCTGAAGAGGGCCTTGAAATGTCTCCAGCTTGATGGTGTAAATGCTGGCTGGGAAAGTGCATGGAACAGCAAGCAATGAAAATGATTTCACGTTCGTTTGGTTCTTGTGGTATTCAAGGAAAACAGGGTTTTGTAACAGCATATGCAAATCAGCTGAGTTGTCTGGAAGAACCTGGCCTGCACCTTTTCAATAAGGCAGTGTCCTAGACCCCAAAGTCTGGCTAGCAGGAAATAACAGTATCATTCTGGCTTGGCCTGTTGAGGTCAAGAGTGATCCAGGTAAAATACTGTCACTGAGATGTGACTCTGGGCACTTTACACAGCCAAAACTCAATCAAGCTTTTCCACACTGTTGTTTCCCTGTTAAATGTATGGTGCCCTGAGAAATATTCTTGCTGGTTTAGCAAGAACTGCTCTGACATGACTAATGATGCTGCATAGATAAGATGTAGCTGAAGGAAGTCACTTGAGAGAGCTGAGCAAATAAATGCCTCAAAACAATAAATGAAACTTAATGAAATGTCACAATACAAAAAAACCGGCTGGCACAAAAGGAGCCTTGTTGAGTTAAAACCAGATGGTAACACTGCAAGATGGTAATGTAGCATATGCATCCCTAGCTGCCTATTAGTCCTGTTTGTGGCAGTAAAGGTTGAAGTTAATTCCTGGCCAGAGAGACCTATGTGGAAGAACTACTGAAGTGTGGAATCTTGTATCTGTGTGCTTGCTTTGTATAGAAAAAGATGACACAAATACCAAAGCAGTCAAATTAATGTATGTCTTAATCATTGAGATTAATTACATTGGTGACAAGTGCCCTTAAATCATCACATCGGGCTCTCTGAACTACATATATTATGTTCATATATACATCAGGGGCCAGCAGGAAAGCTCTATGAAGAGGGAGACTTAAGGCTGGAAGGCAAAACCTCAGCTATTGGTGGAGACTGTCTCCTTGTGACTAGGCCTTAGTTCCAGCCCCTAAGCTGCTGTGTCCCCTGCTTCAAAATTTCAGCCTCTGGTGTAAGGATCCATCAGCTCTAAGTCAGTGATGGGTTGTGTTTCGGCCGGCTCCATGGCAGTAGGTAGGAACCGGAGTTGAGCATCTCCAGGGCTCTTGAGCATATGTCAGGCCAGCTGTGCTCCAAAAACACCAGGAAAGGAGGAAAGCAACCCCATAATAAAGTATGATGAGAGTGTTTGCTTTCTTTTTTTTTTCTTGTTTTGTTTTAAGCTTTAACTTGATACTGTTACGGAACGAAGAACCTGTCTAGGTTACCAGGGAATATAAACAAGAAGCAAAGACTATATAGTCTTGTATTTCTTGTTGCTCAAAAGCAGCTAAGAACAGAGAGGCAGGATTGAAGTTTAGCAGTCCTTGAGGAGATCTGGCCTGTCCTGAAGATTTTGTTTTGAAGATAATTGTACTGTGGGGCTTTTGGGCTGTATGTTGTATAATCTCTTCTTATGTCAAATGAAAGGAATGGTATTTTATCTCTTCCTATGTTTTTGTCAGGCATGTAGGCCTATAAATGGGTCTGTCTTGGCAGTTGTTACCTCTAACCTTTGTTTTATAATGTGCTTTTTCAGCTGGGTATTTTGACTTGCCTGTACTTTGATTTCAGTGGCTATAGGGAAGGCGTCAAAGGGCAAGTGGTATTTCAAAGGGTGAGAACTCCTTCTACACATCTTTTCTGAACACTGTTCTTGCTGTTTGTGGAAGGAGCTTGGCTTTTTGAACAGTTTCCCAATCCTGGCTTGTTTCAGTTAAGCTTGGTTTAGTGGGTGTTTGGAGTGAGGGGCTAGAAAGACAGAAAGGAAGATTTCATGTTTGCTGCTAGGTGTGCTTTTGACAATTTGCTACTACGTGTTGTTAGGCGGTTTGCTAATTCATATCCATTGAGTTGCTTAGAGCTGTTGGCAAGCACTGGAAAAATGGAGGTACAGAAACAAACCATTTTGAAGCTCTTACATCTGTATGACAAGACACTGTTCTCAAAGTAGGTGGCTGAAAATCTGAATTCTGTTATATGCTGCATTTGTAGGATTATAATAGTGTGCCATTTGGTCCCCAGCAGAATATGAGTGGGTGGAACATGTGGGTCTCTGCCTGTTCTGCCAGAACTGATGGTGTCTCCTGTGACTGGTAAATCAAAGTAGCAGCATCATCCCACCAGACCTTGATGCCTCTTGCTAGTTATGCTCTAGTCACAAAGCAAGACTGCTGATAGCTTCACTGGGTTACTTCTCTTCTTTCCAAAAAAGCCCTTTCCAGTTATTTGCATTGCCAGTAAATAGAGAAGACCCCATATGGAGTAGCTGTTGGGTTTCTGATACAGGGTCTGACACCACCTTTCCTACTGTCACCTCACTAGCTCTTAAATTGCCCAACACTGTTAAAAGTGTTAGGCAGTTTAGAAAGACCTATCACAGCTCTACTCTGTAAAAGAAACTTTACTTTACTTTGAAGCTTGGTTTTTTAACTTCATTCTGTGTCTTAGAGCTTTTGAGTTATTAGAATCTGGATTAAGTGTGTATCAGGTAATCAGTTCAAGGAAATGTAGCTGAGAATGGTTGGACTTGCATCATAACTGGGAGTCTCTAAGATGTTGTGGTCTGGGAAAGCTGGGTTTGCCGTGTGGACTACTTCTGTCACTTGGTAGTCTGAGGCACCTCCCGCTTGCAATGGGATGATTTGAGAAGTGTTCAAATGGAGCTGTTTTTGTTTTCCTGCCAGAATCTGCAGAGAAGTTGCTTGTGATGCTGAGCTCTTATGAAGCCAGTAGAACAGATGACTTAGTATTTACGGTTAACCTAACCACATCTGGAGTGAAAATATTAAGTGTGCTTAAGAGAGGCTTTCCAGCAAGACAGGACTAATAAACTCTTTGCAATTCAGCCCAGCCAGTGGTAAATGATTTCAGTTCTTGTTCTACAAGTCCCATGACAGACGTGAGTCATTCTTAAAGGATAAACAAATCTGCCCAGATATTAGATTCTGATACGTTCAATGGTCCTGAACAGAGCCAAAGGTAAGAAGAGAAATGGCATGGCAGGATGAAGAAGTATTCGGTGCGTATGGAGGTATCTGACTGAGGTTTCAGGATTGCTGTCCTTGCCAACCTTTCCCTAGCAAAGCCATCCATAGACGTATTGCAGAGGGAAACTTCAGTAACCCAGAGTTTTGAGCTTCTTGGTTTGGTTTCCACGCATGAAAGTGGAACAGTGCTTAGCACAAAACAATCTCCTGTGTGGATGCCATTGCTAGATCAGCCTTGGCCAAACTTCCAAATCAGTACTTTTTGGATAGGCTGAGTCAGAGGCAACAGCTGCTGCTGAAAGGATGAAAAATGAATCAGCTGCAGAAGGTTCATGAGTGAAGGAAGGGCAGAGCTTTCAAGTGACTTGGCTAGTATAGGCATCTTTCCATGCGCACGTAAGACAACAGGGCTCCCTTCTGAACTCTAAAGTTCTTACTTCAGAAATTCCTATGTCCCCTCAGAGTCTAGAATTGCCTCTTCAGCAGATTCATGACTGTGCAATGCTAAGTCTCAGGATAAGTCATAGCAGAACTGGGGTTAAAAGGCAGACACGAGCTGGCCTCTTGGGTAAGGGGAGACGGTTGTTGCCTAGGTTGGTGGTGTCTGCCTGAGTTCCATCTCACAGTGGAAGGAGACTCCTACTGCTGTTAGTGTTACCAGGCAGGTGACACGTCATCCAGACCTTGAGTGGCTCTGCTGGAGCCTGCAGCAGGGCTGCGTTTGGGGAAATTGTCGTAGCAAGAACTTTTAAGGCCTTATTGAAGAAAGGAACTTGATTACTCGGTTGAAGTTTAGGGAGTGAAGGTATAGTCATATGGAAATCCACAAGCAAGTGAAGCCTCCTGAGGCACTGCTGAATTACAGGCGTTTTGTCTCTTGCTGGTAGAGATGAGTTTTGCTCTGCTGTACGCTGAAGTTGTTTCCTCTATGTCCTCACCTAACATCAGCAGAGGGACTGTACTTATTTCAGCCAGGACTTACAGACAGGTCAGCAGAAATCAATCATCTGTCTTGCCAAAACCAGGTGTCCAAAATCAGCATTGAGCATCTGATAGTAACACTTTCTCCTATCGTGTCTCATTGTTTTTGCTGAAGAGCCAGATGGTTTTCCTGAGACCAGAGCCTATAGTGTGTGTCAGACTCTTATCCTAAAAAGACAGCCTCAGGATATTACTATATCCAAATTGAAAACCCACCTACAAACAGCCAGGGAGACAGCAGAGTAGATGTGCAGGGTTACCTCAGAATTGAGACCAGTTTTTGGTTTTGTAGGTTTCTGGAAAGAGACAAGCAGGGACAAGATGAGAAGTCAACACTGTGTGAAGAGTGAAGTTGAAGTTTAAAATTAGCACCAGTAGTCAAGGACAGTAGATGTTACTTGAGTTCAGGTGCCACGCTAATACTTTCTCTACTAACCTGACCATATGCAGTAGGTGCTGTAAGTTCCTGCACAGCTGTCTGTTCATTTTTGGTAAGAATGTAAAATTATTTTGGTAATTCTTTGTTCCCTTTTAAAATGATCTTTTCCTTGTTGCAACATAAAGTAAGATTTAGAATTGGATGAGCTGCCACTGAAAGAAAGAAGGGCCCCTGATGGGTGTCAGCTGCCTCTGCCCAGTGCAGCAAACACTTCTGGACTCTCTACATTTCTTAATTAGAATTTCAAAATAAAACCCTTATGCTACTTTCTTAGTCAAGCTTTTGAATGGGGGGGACACCCACAAAACTAGATAGGCACTACTTGTGACAGCAGGTTTGGGTTTCAAAAGCAGAATCCAGCACACTGTTGCTTATACAAAGTGTACAGCACTTGCTTAATTGCCTTCTCTCAACGCGTGGAAGTAATTACAGGGTGGTTGGAAGAAGGCACGGGGGAGGCCGGAAGCAGCATTGGAAAACAAAAGCAAATGAAGCATGTACCACTTGGAAAGTTGCGCTGTGCCCACGGGGGAGAGCGGGTTTCTATATTCATCTGGTTGTTCTCTAGTTGCTGTACCGCTGGCTCCAGTGGCAGCCCAGATGAGAGTGGTTTATACTGGCCCATGATGCTGTAAAGTACCAGTCAGCTGGTCTTCATCTTTACTGGACCTGAACAAGCTGCATGAGCTTCCATATACATAGAATCATAGAATTGTCAGGGTTGGAAGGGACCTTAAAGATCATCTAGTTCCAAGCCCCCTGCCATGGGCAGGGACACCTCCCACTAGATCAGGTTGCTCAGAGCCCCATCCAGCCTGACCTTAAAAACTTACAGGGATGGGACTTCCACCACCTCTCTGGGCAACCTGTTCCAGTGTCTCACCACCCTCATGGTGAAGAACTTCTTCCTAACATCTAAT
>JAVSBS010012868.1:2883-17378 GCA_033124195.1 Coracias cyanogaster | reverse complement strand
AAAAAAAAAGATTAAGTCGTGGATTAGTTTCCCTCAGATTCTAGCTCCCTGGGATCCTGCTGTCCTTGGCATCTTCTCTTCCTGCCTTCTCGTGGTTTGATCTATTTCTTACAAGTAAAATAGGCATTATGAAAAGCCGAAGAAACAGCACCTGCTTCATGTTATTGGCTGTTTCAATGGAGTCCGGTACCAGCGGGTGATGCTTGCCTTGTCAGTAGAAGACATTTAAAAGTCTCATTAGCACAATTAGTACTTTTCATCAGTGTCAGTTCTTTCTCAGTTGCGTTGCTTTCAGCGAATGCTTAGTGTTAAAAATCCTCTTCTCTCTGAATGTTTATAATCCTGTTAGATATGGCTAGAAGTTTAATTTTACAGGGCATTGTCAAATGAAATGTGTTGCTGTTCTGGAAAGTGAAATGCTCCACAGCCAGCCAGAGCCCCTCTGGGGACAGTGGACTATTCACTGTCTAGCAGAGATGGAACAGGTACGTATCCTAAGGGACTTTCTATCCAAAAGCTATTCAGATGAACGGTGCAGTAAATGTAGATGAATCAATACATGGCAATAACGTTCACAAGGCTCAGATCCTGAGCAGGCGAATGTTTCTATTTTCACAAAGAAAGGAACGAATCTGGTGGAATGGGGAACTCACAGTTTCTAGATGCATTTCCCTCCGTGCTCTTTGTCAAATGACTGATACATTAAACGCAGCAAGATTTTTAAAGGATTTTTAAAGACTTTTAAAGGCATCTTACTAAATATCTAAAGGAGATTACAAGTCTTGGAATGGGAATAAATACACAAATAAATGAACACAAACAAATATACTTGGTAGAAGCTGAAAGCACGCTCTGACTCACTCCAATATACCTATCTAGTGTTTCACTTCAGAGCAGTATCTTTAAGGTACATCACACACACAAAATAATTTTAAAACCTAGATTTAAAGAAAAAATCTACTTTGAGAGTTATAAATTAAAATAAAGATTGCTTGGTAAATGGAGATTTTGAAGGCTGTCCTTGGTTCCCTTTTGATGGGAGATGTGAAATGCTTTTCACTGAATTCCTTTTTGGCTTTCCAGTATCAGCACAAATTCGTACAACTGCAGTTCAGTCATTCACAAAGAACTAGCTTCTGCATCCTATGCTAAATGCCTTACTGGCCCATTTTTAAGACTGTTGACAAGCTACTTAGATACTGGAAACAGTGAGGGGGGAGGAAGATAAGAAAATGGGTAGGCTGAGAAAATTACACAAGAGAGATTATAAATAATGTCCTTCTTTGGCAGCAAATAAATCCTCAGAACCCAAAGGGTAAAGGAGAAACTAAGATTGACCTCCTACTGTCGAATCAGCTGTAAATTGTCTGAGTCATCTTGATTCTCAGCTATGAGAAAGTTCACAACTCAATGGAGAATAAATTGCATAAAGAGCTCTGCGGAGTACATAACCAAGGCAGAGATAAATGTCAGCCAGGATCTCCTGAGAAGCATGAAAAGAAGCCATTGCTGCTACAAAACATATCTCCAACAAAAACTCAAAAAGGACAAAGACTGTCAGCATAGTTAAGCACAATTTAGAGCTCTATGTTAAGAAGTCAAAAGTCTCTGGGAAGTCAGTATTTCCACAGGTACCTATTTTAAAGGATCTGCCCACTGCCAGAGTTAGTAATATTCTAATTACTGCATTTTGAAAAGGTAAGTTTAGTAATTTCTAAAAGTTAATATCAGGTGAAAGAATTATAGCTTTTCTAGAGATTCCAATGGGTATATTTATGTGCACAGCTGAAAAAAAAGAAAAGCAGAAAAAATAGATAGTTTAAATAGTAGCATTTAATGCTTTAAGTAGGAGAATGCCTAACCCTAAAATGCAAATGTGTGCAAGATTAGCAAAAGTGAGCACCTTGTGATAATCAGTATTTTCAAGATGAGTACAGTTAGATTTAGGGTAGTTAAGACTGAGATCAGCAGGCATTTTTGACAGCTAAATGCCATAGCTGAAGTTTCTCCATTAAAGAGAGATAGCTAAGGTTACATCACAGCTGTTACCTAGACAGCTGCTTTCCGCTGAAAAAGTTACTTTGCTATTAAAATATCTCAGAGAAAGCAGAAATAAATCAGATTTTGCATAAAAATGGACAAGGTAGGGAAAATGTAGGTCAAAGGAAAAATGAGCAATACTCTTGGACAATAATTGGCCTTTGGAATATAAATTTATGGTCTGTCATAATAGCTGCATGAGTTGGTACTGCCGCAGAAACTATCTTTGGATGTGGCATGGCTTTAAGGAGATTAATCTCAAAATCTGATGCTTACATTAACTTCTTTAATGGAAGAGGTATTAGCAGGAAAACAATAAATAAGAAAGTGGAGCACCACACCGTAGTAATTCAATGTCTGATACAGAAAACCTTGTATAAAAGAGACTGCATAAATGATGCCTTGAACCAGCAGAAGCCCTTGAAAGCTCTTCATACTAGGATCAACAGATAAAAAGAGGTTCATATCTTTGAATTAGACTAATGAAAGTACCTGGAACAGATGACAGAATACCCAGGTGCGTCTTTTCTATCATTTGATAGTGAATTCAAGAGGACAGAGGTTTCGGAAAGGTTGACAATAGTAGCTTACAAGAGCATTCAGTAGAGAAAAGCTGACATTTTGAAAGGTCTAGAGCTTAGTATCATCAAAAGAATGAAGTCTACAGAGATCCTTGCTTGCTTTCCACTGAAAGTTTCTGTACATCTTATCTGCTTAGATAATTTCTGTCCCAGGTTAGAAATAGGAAAAAAAATTCTACTAAATATTGCTAGAAAGGACAAAAGCACAGAACCTAGATCTGCCAAATGAATGATCTCCTGATGTAACATCATTTCTTCGCAAAGCTGAGCCTATGCTTGGGAGCAATCTCTAAGTGCAGAAAACTTCATTCTGCCTTGTTGTAAGACAGAAACTACTCTTAGTATTCCCCTAACGTAAATCACTCTGATCTCCACCTTTTCTTTCACTTCTAACCTGCAGGCTACTCATTAAAAAGTCCTATCTTTCTGAAGACAGTGAAATAGAACCTAACATGCATGTAACTATTCCCCGCTGTAACTTCCAACAACCCTCACATCTCCTTCCAGGGCTGAGGTACTTACTGACCTTCACTCAGGTTTAGCTCTGCTGCCCCTGCTCACCTGCCAGCCGGGAGTGCGGGGCCAGCCCTGGCTGGGGGCTGAGCCCCTGCTTCCCAGCTGCTCTGGAGCCCAGAGGAAAGTGCTACCAGGACATCGGTGGCGTGGAAAGCAACAGCGTCTCAGACACTGCTCTAAGAAGCAAGCTAGGACTAGTGTACAGTCCTGTGTCATGCCCTATATTCTGTTGACATCTGCTCAACCACTGTAATACTCAAGTCAGTAAAGCCTGACAGATTTCCAGGAAAGCGGATTTTTTCTGCCTCACGTGCAAAATAAACTCTTGAAATGCAGGCTGCAAAGTCTCACACAACCACTCAGTTACTACTGTGCCCCTGCAAATAGACAGTTTCTCTGACAGATAGCCCAGTTCTGTACATACTGCAGACACAGGAGGTCTCTACAAGCAATCACCACCAAATGATGGTCACCACTACTGCTGCTGGCACCTCATGGCATCTATTCCCTTTTATCAGTATAGAGGACTTTTGTGGCTGTGCAGATACTCAAACCCTTACTTTGCACCTTCTTTTGCACTTCAGCCGCAGTCAAAGGGTAAGCACAGTTGTTGCCTCATTGTCTCTTTTCTGTATGTGAGTAGACTCATTTCTTCTTCTAGAGAAGTGAAGAGCATACAACGAGGCTTTTAAAGGAAAGCCAAGAAAGTTCACAGACCTTTTCATCACCCAAATACCTAAACCCAGGTGCTCAAATACTGCATACTTCTCTTATTCACGTGCTTTAGAAAAATATTTATGGCTATTAGAACATTTGGATCACCTTTTGATCCTGGAGAACAATGATAATAACAAGGGATTATAGAATAAAGTACTGCTTCAACACACCTGTGGTCTTCTATCTGTATATCTTATCAAATGTGGGTGTAGGATTGTTACTCAGATTTTACAAAAAATGAGTCAGAAGTTGAATAAGATTGAGTGATTCCCCCCAACATTCAGGAATAGAAATCATATCTCCCCATTTACAGCTCTAGTTATTCTGTACCATCTCGCTAATGACTTCCATTATATATATACATATATATATAAAAAATAGTATCACACTTCATCAGCATTTTGGATCCCCTAATGCCATTAGATTTGATGATAGAGAGGTCATGCACCTTGATGCTGTCTCAGTGTGACATAGCACAAGCAAGAAAAGCCAGTGGGTCTGCGGTGATTTGTGTCACAGTCTATCACAACCATTACCTGAAAACAGCAAACAGACTGCCAAGTTACAAAAGTAGTTGAAATGATGTGAGAGAAATAATGCCAGACAACAAAGCAATTTTCTATCCACATGGAAGCAACCTCCAAACCGTGCTGATACAAAACCCACTGTAATTTAAAAGGCAAAGAATAAAGACTCCATGGAGGATGAAAATTTCTTCAGGAAAGGTCACTTAAGTCATAACGTTTACACCACAAAAGAACTTTTCCTTGGCATATTGCTATATTCTTCCTCAGCTTATGACATCTCCCACTCTCCATTGATGAGATGTGCCTAAATGTATCACAGTAGGATCTAAGCATCCTACAGCAACCAGAGCA
This sequence comes from Coracias cyanogaster, assembly GCA_033124195.1. Lineage (NCBI taxonomy): Eukaryota > Metazoa > Chordata > Aves > Coraciiformes > Coraciidae > Coracias > Coracias cyanogaster. The sequence goes on along the minus strand of JAVSBS010012868.1, from coordinate 12,646 downwards.
CTGGTTTCCCAGTACCAGTGTGAGATGAGGAGATGGGCACCAAGACAAAGAGCGTCTAGGAACTAGATCCACAGAGGAATCTTAATGCTTCTCAACTTTATCTTCTGAAGTCCAATATTAAGCACCACGGGAAACCCCCCGAACGACTACCACCAAATGGCTCGTCTAAAACCCAGGCACACCTCTGCAGTAAGGCCCAAGTGGCATGTTCAGTGCAGCACACAAAGTCTGTGGTTGAGCAGAAATTTTAAGGCAAATCCTCTACTCTCCCTCAGCCTAAGCAATGTTTAGCTGAAGATGTTCTATTTTGATCTGCAGTCCACAGACTCCAGTACCAGTGTACACAAGTCAGTCAGGAAAGATTGCGCTCAAAATATAGCTTAATCATCTCCCTCAGGCTCCCTCCTACCAAATCAGCTGGCAATCCTGGAAGAACCATCAGGATTCTTCATTATAATTAGCATGCATTAAAAGATAAGCAAAACAGTGCCTGAATTTTATATGTGTTCCAAATGTTTTGCATGTAGAAATGCCTTAAGAGAAATGGGAACAAAACTTCTGCTGATACAAATGGGCACACCTACCCTAAAATGAGTTACCAGTGTGAAAACTGCGCTATGAAGAAGTTGCATTCTCCTTCAGACCACTATTTTATTGGGTTCCACGAGTTATATAATAGTATATTTGTTACAATATAGTCTGGTGCATTCTCTAGAGGTGAGCTTACATCTAGCGGGAAATGGGACATTTCCACACCTCAGGCCTTGGTTGACTGCAATATAGTGCACTCTACTGCCTGTCTCCTGTTCCTAGCAGACTGAATGACCATGAACACCTAAAGTAACTTTCTGTTCCACTGCTCCCTATCTTTAAAATTAAAATAATATTTATTCCCAAATGTAAGGTGGCTTAAGGTTGATGAATACAAAGAATTCTAGACTGAGAGGAGTATTATTATCAAGATTTAACCACCAATATCTACATGAGTCCAGCTCAGAAGTACTTTGCTCTCCTGGATTCTGGCACTTCAGAACATCACATCCACTTAAAATGAAATTGCAGGCAGAGAGACGCCCCCTGCACTTCCTTTCATGAAAGAACTGGGGAAAAAAAAAGTACATTATGGGGACAAAAATTTTATTCACAACTGCCATAAGTGGTTGCCAACTAGCAGATAGCAGTATGTTGAGATAAACATAAATATGTCAGTAAAATACAAATCCGTTAGTGCTGAGAGCATTTTCTTAAAAAATACACCCACGAACTTAGCAATGATCTGCAGTGCTTTCTTACCTCACCCAACAGGAAGCACGTCAATGCCACATAGCTCCTCTGAGAATGACACCCGCTGTTTGAAATCATGTTCACCTGCGAAGGAAACAAAGTATATTGTGTCCAGCTCCAGGAAGCTAGCTTTGCTTAGAATAACATGCCTACAGCAAACTATAAAAGGCCTTCTTGAAACACTAGTTTGTACCAAAATATGGAAAAGTGAGAATTACAACAGGGAAAAGGATTGGTGGTGTATGATCCCTTACTCCAGGGTGAAAGAGCTTCACGTTAATTTAGATTTTACTATTTTGTTAAACTGATTCCAGCCATTTTTTTTTCCAAGTAACAGTCTCTATACAAAGATTTGTACTTAAAGTTGTTTTAATTATATCCCTGCATGCTCAACAACAAATCCTTTCTTCAGCAGAGCTTTTCTACTGACTTCAAAGAAACTTGAGCACGTTCCTAAAGTTTATACCAGAGGGCTTTGCTGAAGGGGCATTAGTTAAAGGCTTGAAAGTTTTCAAAACTAAAATTTCAATCTACCAGGCTTCTCCAGAAGGGTGGGAACACAGGACTAGAAGGAACTACCACGCTGTGAAGTCACGCTTTGCAATCACAGTACAGTACATTTCTGGTTCTGAGGGATCCACAAAGTATTTATTCTCAACACTACAGTTAAAAGCTTTCCTAGTCTTTTGGAAGAAAATTAAGATCTGTTGTTAAAAATAAAACAAACAAAAAAAGCAGTAACTGCCTGGAAGAAAAGCCTGCACTGCTAATATCTGCCATAGGAAAAGAAGAGCAGAAAACAACATGCCATGGATGTAATAATGATGCTAGGAATAATAAATTGATTCCAGAGGAGTTAGCATCTTCAAGAATCAGAAAACTTCTAAATGCTGGGCAGCCCCTCTAGATTGTTGTTCTTCCTTAAAACAAAACCAACAACAACAAAAACCCCACAACACTATTGCTTTCATTATTTTTTTTTTTTTTAACTTTAGTTTTAAAAGCTTCTCTCTAGGCTCTTCCTAAAATATACCAAAATAGACCTTTGGTCCTCTTCTGTTTTTCTCAACTGTGCCCCTTACTGTTCTTCATTTCTGTCTCACCATTCATCCTTTACGTTCTCTCCTTCCAGCCTCCCTCTATTCCCCCTCTAGTGTCTCTTTATCCTCTCCACACACTCCCTTTTCCTCATTCAGCTTCTCTCACATAGCACATCTTCCAGCATCTTGCATCTCTTTCTCTTCCATGGCCTCCCACATCCAGCTTTGATTGCCTTTCTTCCTCTGATGCTTTAGTAAGCTGCAGCTGACTCTTCTCTTTCTCCTTCCCATGCCCTGCTTGTGCAGGTGCATATTTCATAGAGGGCTTGGGGCGGAACAGTCCAGGAGACAGCACACTGGGAGAAGAGAAAGCAGGTGCTTCCGAGCACTACTGGAAAAGCAAACTCTGCTGTGTGCGTGCAGCCTGGCTCCCAGCAATGGGCTGAGCATCTCTGATGCTCTCTCTGCCTTGTGGAGGTGGCTGGGCCAGTCTGACACTGTGCCTCCCTCCTCTTCTGGGTCAGTTAGTAGAAATGTGGAAATGGAGCTGTTGCTCTGTTTGGTGAGACTTGTGCGTGCACCAGCTGGGGTCTCCCTGGGAGCCACGAGCATCTCAGCTGGGGCCCTGGCACTCTGGGCGTTTTTAGCCCAGTCTTTGGTGCTATCAAACACAGCAGTGGTTATCTGCATTCAGTTTGTGTTTATCCAAAGCAATGAATAAGAAAATGCTTCATAAGCAAGCGCTATGGCATATGCTCTTGAAACCTCTCTCTCAGATTATTAAAGGGTGAACTTATTTATCAGGCAAATAGAAAATGGTGGCTCTGCTGTTGATCAGTTTACTTGTATGCATCCAGGGCCAAACTGCTGCTCATATTCCAATCAAATCCTCACTCAGGCAAGAGTCCCAGGGAGTCCCTGATACTCCATTATACGGTTACGTAATATAACCATTAATATTGCATATGGAGATGTGCATGCACAGCTACTGCACATTGGGACTATAGGCTCAGCTCATTAAAGAGACACCAACATAGTAGTTATTTATTATTTATTGAGTGCTAACAATAAATTGAAGAAAAGAGAGCAAGCTCTGAGCACTAAGAACCAATATATGGCTGTTTTTCAGCTTTTACCTCAAGAATGAAAAGGGCAGATTCATCTTCTCCAGTATAGCATCAAAGGAGCGACATGCTCTTGATAATGTTGTGTAACTACTACAGATGGGTGTCTGCCAATGCCTAAAGCTCTCAGTGCACCAAAATGGGGATGAACTGTAATGCCTGAGGTGTGTCCCAGAATTTTCTTTTCCATAACATGGAGACAAACACTAGTTGGAGCCTGGAACACCCTCTACACAAGATAAATTCATACCATACGTGAAGTTGCCTTTCCAGAGGTTGCTGCTATGAGTTTGGAGGAAGATGACAGAGTCTGAATGAGGCATCAAGAAGCCACCTGTGAGGGCATAGCTAAAATGCTACAGGCATACCTATATCTATAGATAGCTCTTGATAAAGAACTAGTTCTGCTTTGGTAATAGAAAGTCTTTTTCTGTGACTAGTTGCTAGGCAGCCTATGAAAGGGTTTCTCTAGCAGTACCCCACTGTATGCACTAGGCAGTCTGCCTCCCTCCAGCTGCTGTTCTGGGGATATGCTGAAGAGCAGCCCTACAGGATCGCTCTCCAGGCCAGCCCACCCCTGCCACATGTCATCACCCATCTGCCTCACTGCTAGACTAGGGACTCACGTTCACATCCGTGCTCTCCACGGTTTTGGAAGCAGGACTGTAGGCACACCCGTCCAGGCGGAGCTCTGGCCAGCAGCGTTTGAGGGGAGCAGTACCCCTGCAGCTCTGAATGACAGCTGGTTACCGGCTACGGGGGAACTGCACGCGTGGCAGCTGCAGGCTGAACTGCCTCAATTTCTACAGGGGTTGCAAACATGCTCTCATCATCTTTCTGATCCCGTTTGGATCAAAATTCATTCCATTTGTAAGAAGCCTCAGCACCCCTCCGCAGCATGAGAACTGCATTCATGTTTCTAGGGTATTCTTCTATTTTTTAACTTTTAGCTTCTGCGCAAAGCATATAGGAATTTGGCAGCAAGACCGTGGCCAAAACAGCAGAATGTTTTTAACCAAAAGCAGTCACTGCCCTGCATTTTGCCTGGAAATCAGCTCTGTAGGCGATTCTAGGCATGCCTACCAGCTCAAGTACTTCAGGTTCACAGGGAGACCTCTTTGGATGTGACATCAGCAATGGGCTTTGGGAAACTCTACACAACTTTTCATATAAAGAAGTAAGATGCCTCCAACAAGAGGAAGTACTTGCCTCACAGCTTGAATATGACTTCAAGTAATTTACTTAATGCTAAATTTATGCCAGAGCCACAAAATAAACTCAAATATCCTCAGTTCTGAAAGAGAGTCCCTTATCTTCTCACTATTTCACTACTATTATTACCCACTATTTCAATTTTCATGACTGGCTTTCACAAAAAAGGGACATGCCAGAAGACAATGTGAAGGCAATTTGAGAGCCTGGTGCTGCCCAGCTTCTATAGCTTGTTATACAAGTGCCAAGCAGATGTAGACATTACTGTATCACTACAAGATGTCTGCTCCATCACAGGTTTCCCTGTAACTTGGGATTCATCTAGAAGCACAAATGGCATCTTCTATTTAATTTGTTTCTTTTCATCTATGGGCGAAATTCACCTACACCAAGGAAAAAATACTTATCAATAATTCAGATGATGTAAAGATATGCTGTGAACTAAAAAAAAAAAAAGCATCTACTAAAATGCAAATAAAGCTCACTAGAACTATCTGTAGCACTTGTACTCCCCAGTGTGGTAAAAATGTAGTGGCTTGCCAGAAAGTAAACAGAGAATGTGTCTGGGGAATGTTGAATTTGTCAGGAAAATAAGGTCACTGTGCTACAAAGGAAACAAATCTTCATGATAGGAAACCATTTTTATGTATGAAATCTGTATAGTCTTCATAGACATAACAGACAATAGAGAAGATTATGACATTTTAATGAAGAAAAAGAGAAAGAGAAACAATGAAGATATGTTTCTTTGAGATACTGGCACTTACAGCTATCATTTTAATCTATTTATTATCCGTATCTATTCAAAATGCACTCCATGAATGTAAAGCGTGAGAGCTTAGAATTTGCAGGCTAAAGGGTATTTATATACAGCTTGACCAATTTTCCAAGATGAACCAGCTGAAGAGTCCCTGCAAGGTCCAGGTTCTCTGGCCAGGTTGATAAGCAACACATTGCAAGACACAGATTGGTCTGGGCATGGCAGGAGCTGCCTGGGGAAGCCTTCAGGACAGTCCAAAGTTCCCACTAAGACAGCTCCTGTACCAGTTAGTCAAGCAGCTGTGAAGGCGGCTACAAATTCAGTCAACAACTTAGTCTCATTTTAGTCCCCTGTTCTGAATTGTCCACTGTGTTGGCTCTGCGGATGGCCGGAGAGAGAGCTCCTGCACGACCCAGCGGACTTGCCTTGATGAGCACAAAGGCACAGCCCTGACACCCAGCTACACAAGAATTATAGTTACAGTGCAAACTTGAGGAGTTTCATCTTTACCGCTTAAATTTCATAGCTCTTGTCACTGCTGGACTTTATTAGGGTGAAAAAAACCCACTTTTAAAAGATAATTTCTACAGCAGTTGATATTCTACTAATGGAAAATACTGGTAGTGAAGATTTCCCTTTTGATTTTTGCCTGTGTTCAGCTACTTCTCTCTTCCATGCATATGCAGAGACAGCTACTTTTTCAGACTCTACTCAGGCTTTTACAGGTAATGAAGTCTCTGTTCTTATATCAGAAAATTCTTACATGATCTAAAGCCGACAAAAATCAGCTTTAGCTGATTTTTTAGCTTCTGTAAGACTGAGAAATATAATCAGAAAAAAACCATAATAACCTGACCCATATTCATGGTGAGAATACTAAAATGCATATTCAGAACAATCTTTAGAAGGACATAATTCATTAGGTTTTCCACATTTTCACACTTTTCTTCCTCTTCCTCCAAGAGAATTGCTCTTACATTGTAAGCTTTGGTGCTACAATACATAAAAAGTCTCTTTTCTTTTCCCCGATGCTGATATTGGTGTTGATCTTGGGGTGTGAGGAGAGAGGGCAGACAAAGCAATGGGAAGCTAACTCTAACTCTAGGAACAGCAAATGAGCGCTTTGAATAACTGACAGAATAGAGATGAGCCTGATAACTAATGTAACCTGAATATTAAACCAAACTACAGAATATCAAAGAAGTCATCTTCAGGTAGGAGTGATAAAACAGAATTTTGTACACAGATGTCTGTACTTTTTTTTTTCATATAAAATGCTAGGGGGTTTGTTCTCAGCCAAATGTGACTTTTTGCCAAACGGATTTTCTCCTATAAAAATACTGTAAAATGAAAAAATAGGAATGATGATCCTTTCAGGCTCCCAATCTGCCAGACTAAGAAAAGAAATGCATGCGAGCCAGTTCTCCCCAATGGGGGAGAGAACGTATCTCCTAGGTACATAGCAGGGAAAAGGAACCGAAGTAACACAGCTCATACTGATGGTAAAGCTGCTGGGGAAGAAATTACTATTTAAGATAACCTGGATATAGATCATACAGATCAAAGTAAACATTTTCATGTATATTCAGAAGCCAAATCTAAACTGTACAAGAGCAGGTTGCTATCAGCTGAGAGACACGGGAGAGTACAACTGCAAATCACCTGATGAGAGCAGGAAAAGGGATCCTTGGCTGCTTTTGCTACCTGAAAATTCCTGTGTGCCACTAACTGGTGAACCTGAGTAGTGAACTCAGATTCTCTTTCCCTCTGAAGTTCAGGGCAGTTGCTCACTTTGCCACTTCATCCAAATAACCCTCCACCTCACAAGTGTATTAATCCATAGCCAACAAGGTCCCTGTAGCATCTGTTGAACCATCAGTGATTGCCAATAAACAGCAACATCTCGGTGAAGAGTAAATGGAACGTGCAGGAGAATGTTATCAGCAGGTTAGTGGCAGTGCAATACACACTGACACAACGTTTTCCCCAGTGATTTCCACACATGCTGCACAAATGTCTCTTGCTTCTTCATTCTTTGCTGGCCTCCTGATGGGTGTACATTTGTGATGTTATTGAGAGCTAAATTGTTCTCTCCTGTCTTGAAATTAAACGAGCTTTTAAAAAACTGTTGAAACAGAAATGAGAGATAATCTTATTACCATGAAAGATGAAAGCTAGGAACCAGAGAAACGATCTCCCTCTCTTTCTTAGATTACTCATTATCTGAAGATTAACATTAGGAGGACCTCAAAGCCTGTCAAACACCAAACCTAAAGCTCCCACAGGAGTTCACACAGTAAAAAGTGTTATCAGCAAGAAGAGGATTCACTGGATTACGTTTGTAGCTACAGGATTAAATTTTGCCCAACAAGCTGCATTATCACAAATAACAAGGTCATTTTTATGTTAAGAAGATGAGGGAAGAATGCACTTGTTTTGCAAGCAGGCAAATTAATATGGGATTAACCAATAAAAGAATTTCATAAAATTACTTCTTTTGTGAAACCAAGGCAAATCTTAATCCTGTAGCAGTATACTTAAAGAAGGACCCTACTGGATTGCAGGAGCAAAATCCTGGTGCTGACATAAAATCCCATGCAACACAGGTGTGACAACGACCCTCTACCATAAAAAGAGGAAGCCCTCATCACTCCGAAGGTACCTACAAAGACACTTTCCCACAGTCAGGCAGCTGATTGGGGGAACCTCTGCAGAGATACTCACTCAAATAGTACAGTGCAACTGTCTGGAATAATTCCTCATATAGGTCTTGGAATACCTTATTGTCTTCATGTTTTTCTGTGGTTTAGAATCAAAATATTTGAATATGTGGAATGTTTTAAACAGCTAGTATTCGCATGCCGCTGGCTCTGCACTCTGGAGGGGATTCACCAGGCAAGGCAAAACCAGCTGCAGCTCTTTGCGCATTACCAAGGGCCAGTGAGGTGTCAGTGACACAGGCCACGCAATGGGAGAGCAAGATGGGGGCTGTTTTACACCAAGAGTAACCAAGTCTTGATTCCTGAAAGGTGTGAACAAATAATTCATTAATACAACATAATTATGTGAATTTAAACTTGGTTGTTAGTTGCACACGGATGACCCCAGAATTACTGCAGCTGAAGGTCTCTCACAGCCAAGGCAGGTCATAGGTGAGCCAAGCTTGCTTAGCTTTACCCATGATTGTACTTATATATGATAAGCATCATTTGTCCCACAATTAATTGCCTGACTAATGCTCAGCTGAGTATTTAGGGTCCCTGAAGCTCTTTACGGCCAGCCACACTTTCTCTATTCACTTCCCAGGTTGCCATATGGGGTCTGCAAAGACATTTGTGCAGAGCAATTCATTCAGCTCTGGCACAGATCAGCCACAGTCACTATCAACAATGGATGAGGAGTCAGTTCACTCAGTGATGGACACTGACCTATTAAAACAAAAATAATAATAGAGTGAGGTCATAATGTGATTTCCTCACATTTATTCCGTATTGAAATTTATTTCATTATTTTAAAATTCTTATTATTACCAAATATCCAAATTCTGAGTTATGCTGGTTAGTTTTGCATAGATGTAAACATCATGAATTATTGTTTCTTTTACAAGCATCAATTCCACCTTGTATTAATCAAACGTTAGCTCACACACCAGCCTGTGAAATTCAGCATTTCTACATATTTTTTGCCAGAAAATAATCAACTGCTCTAATGTTCCCCAGAAGTATATACAAAGAAGACGCAAAAGTCACTACAGTCACACGTATATCAAAACTAATTTGCACTTAATTGGTGCATCTCAACTTGTCTTGAACTGCTGATTTGTAGAATTCCTGATGGTTGTGTTTGGGAAGCTGGGCTGAACACGCTGTAATGCTTTTCTTCCCAGCCTTTGGCTGCTGCTTTGCCTTAATCTGTATCTTAAATATGTGAAGTACTTTCCTCATGTGATGACTACCTAAGAAAATTCTGTATTGCCAAAAAGTTGTGATGCATCTACACACGAGGGCAGGTCTGGTTTCATCTAGAACAGAACTATTTCTGTTCAGTGATTTTACTTTTCAGTTAAGTCTAACTAACAGCACTTTCTGAAGTTAACAGCATATTTTTGCAGACAGTGTCTGCTTCTAGCAGTGAATAATGCTTGATGTTTGGTTACTACCAAGGGCTGGTGTGCAAACCATGGTCACTGCTCACTCTTGTGCACCACATCAGTGGGTGCAGAAAGGGAAAGGCCGCACTGTAATTGACAGTGGGGAGGGTGTTCAATAATAGTTTTGTATATATTTGTATATATTCCATTTTATTATTACTACTTTCATTAAGCTGGTTTAGTTTTCTAACCT
>JAVSBS010012866.1:20182-52061 GCA_033124195.1 Coracias cyanogaster | reverse complement strand
AGCTTAAAACCATTGCTCCTTGTCCTATCACTACAAACACTTGTGAATAGACCTTCCCCTGCCTTCCTGTAGGCCCCCTTCATGTACTGGAAGGTCAGTATAAGGTCCCCCCGGAGCCGCCTTCTCTCCAGGCTGCACAGCCCCAACTCGCTCAGCCTGTCTTCACACGAGAGATGCTCCATTCCCCTGATCATTTTGGTGGCTCTCCTCTGGACACGCTCCAATATGTCCCCAAACATCTATAAAAGATTCCAAGCACCTCAATTTATGAAAGCCAAGGTAGACACAAAAGAAAAGAGACAAGACAGCCATCTAAGGGAAGGAAACTGAAGGCGATTCAACTTGACAGAAGCAGTTGTCAATCAAGACAGCCAGTGCTGCCTTAAAAAGAGCCAGCTCACGCACAGTCTGATCCAAAGGAAGAGATGCACACCCAGATCCCAGAAAGGCCACTAGCTTTCTTTCCTGCAGTTTGTACCATGATGTGACTCTACAGAATATTGTGCTGTGTCAAGAAGGAAAGATTTTTTTAAAATTTCCCATGATAAGTTCAGTTTGGTTTAGCTGTTACCTCCAATCCCAAGGAAGTAATACAGATTGACAGAAACTTGATATATACCATGGTGGGTATGCTCATTTACATGGATCTTCCAAAATGCCATGGCTGCCATAGGAAAGCCAAGTAGGATACCATTCAGCATGTCCAACGATAGAACAGCTACACCTTGCATGCTTTCCACTTGCCCACAGGAGCTGAAGAACACTACTGGTTGCTCGCTTTCTAACCAATCCCAGAGCAAAAAAAAGGAGGAAACCATGCTGAGTGAAGCTCTGACAGACAGCATAGGTGAGTACTTTTCCCTCCACTGGAGCCTCGGACCAATTTGTGAACATTGGTGCCAGAGAGAGGATGTGTGTACAACGGCACAGTCAAGATAAAGAAAGAAGATTGTTGGAAAACTGGAGATTTCTTAACACTCCGTGTTACTAGCCCTTTCTGCTCATTCTACAAGTAACTTAGGACTCCCTGCCTCCTTCCAAGAACTCCTAAAATAAAAATATTATGCCTGTGCTACTGTAGTCATGCACATAATCCCTATTTCCACCTTTATTTGTCAATCAGTGCTAGCTTTTCTTCTCTGTTAAACTAGCTGCTTATTCATTACTGTGGCTCAGTTTGTGGCAATGCTCAGGCACATCAATCTACATGCAATAATTTCCCATGCAGACATCATCTTAGAAAGACACTTTTTTTCCTACTTAAAGGCTTACAATCTTATTGGAGAGCAGCAGAAAGAAAACATCATGATAGAGCAGTTCCCACAGTGGGAACCCAGTCAATGACTACAACTTCTAGGAACTGCCATAGCATAGTAACAATAAATGAATACCTAAGGGAAAAGACTGAAATCCATTGTCAAATGATAATATGAATTACTATACTAATCCATGAAGGAAAAAAGCCTACATATGTAATCAAATTCAATGTGAAATCCCACTCTACAAATATCTGAGATTTATTATTGTCCTCCTTAAATATGTTGATCTTATTTATCCAAGCACTGTACTTATCCAAAACAGAAAGCTTACTTCATCATCAAGAGAGGCAATTCCTTTTCCACGATTTATGTCTGAAAGTTCTTTTACATATGCTTTAAAATACAGTTGTCTCCAAGGAGCATTATTTGGTTGCCCTTGCACTATATCTCAGTGATTCCATATGAAATATACTTAGCCCATAATAAAAACCTTTTTAAAAACTTTTATACTTTAGTACAGCTGGGCTTGCAAATTCAACCAGGTCCAGAAGTCTGAAGAGCACGTCTACAGAGTGCAGTCTTGCACTTACTGTGCCCATGCAAGAAGGTATCTGAACACAGGCCAGCTTCAGCACAGAAACTGTACAACCATCACACTGTTTTCACCATTTCAGAGCTAATAAACCCTGCTCCTTAATGTGAGAAACAGGTCTATGCCTCCTGGAAGACACCCAACCATAACGAAGGTCAAGTTGCATCCCAGATACATCCTTGCAGTATCACTCTGTTCAGATCAGTTACAAGGGTACAAAACCAGGAATGGTATCCGATTTCAAACAGCTAAAATGGCTTTGCTGATGCCGCTCAATACTGGACGACCACCGGATTCATTCTTCCTCTTCTAGAGAGTTCGCCAAACTAACAGGAGTGAAAAGCAGTGAGCATTCATGCAAGTTGCTGTGCTCAGCAGATCACTACATTGTGAGAGGAGCAAGATCCGTTGAGAAAGCAGTCTTTTTATAGGCTTAGCTATACGCAGTATTTGTAGTTAAATTGCTACCGATTGTTTAAAATGGGTTGGATTAAACTGTCACAAACTATGTGTGTACCTTTTAAAACACTGTTTACAAATGGTTTAAACGAGGAGGAGATACATGCAAGTCAATGGGAAGCTTTTATAGGCCCATGTACATTTATTTACATCAGGACTCAAAGCAGCTTATATTTTACTGATGAGCTGGGTTACATACAGGGCATTTGCAAAACAGACTACTGATGCAAATGTCTGCCGTCGTTCTTGCAGTAATGTCAAGTCAGCTTGGGAACAGCTACTGCTGTGGTTTCCTTCTGAAAGTGTAAGCACTTTTAAGATCTGATAAGGGACACTGTAGGAGTATATTGTAATAAAGAGAGAAATTCAGTTTCAATTCTTCATCCTCATAATTTCACTAGAATAACAATAGCTCTGTGAGACATACATGTAAGTAATTCTGGGTTTTAAATATGAAAACTGAGAGTCTGAATTTTTGAACTTGATACTGCCTAGCAGTACTCGACGAGCCAAGCAAGATTTCCAGATTTTGGCCCTTTTCAGCTTCAGACAAGGTATTTATGAAAAGCTTATCTTCAAAATTAGCAAATTTAAACATGCATAATCCACATATCTGTGTGTTGTTCATTTGCAATTCAGAATTAGCATACAGTTCTATATAACTGCATTCAAAAAATTCTGCTGGATTGCTGATGTCAATTTATTGTTGAAGTGCCAATTTCAGACAGTGAGTAGAAATGGGGGAGGACAGAAAAGAAGCTAAAGAATCACTCAGCCATTACCTGGGCATCTATAAAGTTTGTATGCTGAAGAAACAGCCCCCTTTATTTCTTAAATATGGTAATACACCCTCTGAAACAAAAACCACACTACCTGAAATATAATAATAGTTCAGAGTTTCAGAGAGATGAAGAAGCAAAGCATGAAGGGGAAATGGCTCCCTCTGCTCTGTGTCTGCAGGTACAGTGAGGAAGTTCTAGAACTGACAAATGAAGGCCTCAAAATCACAGAAACCTGTTTGCTGTATAGCCTGTGTGAAAACAGCGCAAAACTGTATAGTAAATTTTGGAATATTCTGTAATTAATCTTTGGAAATGCCATCTGTGATAAACACTTGTATAATATGAATACTTTAACGCATATAATTTTTCAAAACACAAATTGTCAGACATCGGTTATACTGCTCCAAAAACATATGCTGCATTGCACATTGCGACTAGCACAGGAGTTTAAAGGCTGCTGCAGATCCATTTCAAGCAGTTGAGAAAGTCTGTGTGATGTGCTCTTCTTCCCTCCTAAGAAAAGTTGGGGAGGTAAAGGAAGTTTCATTTGCTAAGCTTGGAAATTCAGGTCTTGTTTACCTGAGCCACTAGAGAACTAGTACAGCTACACTGCAATTTTAAGCAAGTAAAACTCGGGTCATAAATTACAGTGTATACCCAAGCTTGGCATGACTCATTCATTTTGCAGCTGTGCTCTAACATCTAAAATGCCCTGCCAATCAGCCTGTTTCCAGGAATACCATCTTTTTTGCACACCTGCCTAAAGGTTTATGAATAGAATGTCAGGCTTTTGTTTTTGACAAGGGAAGCCCAGGTCCTGCCTCCCAAGACCAGCTCTGTCCAGCCATGACACAGGCATACAAGTGCAGGCGTCTCTGGTTTAAGTGGTAGCCTTGTTGACAAGGCACTTGCCTACAGACTCTTTTGTCGTCTGGCCCAGTCTTAGGTTACATGACTTGGCTGCTAAAGAATAATACTCATCTGGGTAAGGGCAAGGAGAAAACTGCAATAAAGACTGGCTGCAAAAGGATTTCATTCTGAATGAAAAGGGGATTTACAGAAAATGAAGTAGGAAAAAAACATTGGTAGGCTGCACTCATCTTCTGTTACAAGAAGATATTTTGGTTTTTTACTTTATTTAATGAATAGAAATATATTACAAAGATCAGAGGAAAAATATACAGTTATATCTCAAAAAACTGTAAACACATTTAATGATGGGAGTTTAAATTAGCATGATGCAAGGGAAATTTATACTCACTTGGAACAAGACATTTCTCTTTTCATTTTCAACTTAATCAGACAAAAATTGTCAAAAGTCTATTGCCAAGAAAATTTAGCTGTTTTTCAGATTCTGAAACAAAGATTCACCCTTTCAAGTATGTCGGTATAAACCAGAAAATCTAAATCTTTCAATATCTTGAAAGATTCCTGTAATTTATCTGATTGTAAATTCCTGGGACTTTGGTGGACAATTCACAGCTATTGGATAAACAGAGGGACTATTGCACCAATTAAATGTTATCAATAAATTGAGAAGACCTTCTTCCATAAAGATGGCTGAAAAGCTTGTATTTCAGATGGCTTCTTGTGTTAGCCATAATATACTGCATGAGTATGTGTGCACACAATATGGATTTTTTTAAAATAAAAGCATTTTCCTGACAAGGAAACTGGTCTCAGCTACAAAAGCCATAGCTGACTTCCTGGTCTTTCATTAAACAATAACTCAAGGCAAATTTTTAAAAAAAGAAAAAGAGTACACATTGCTACTTCTCCACGAAAACACGGGTGTAAGCCATCTAACATTCAGAGTTCAAGTACCAAGGCCAAGCTAACCTGATATTGTAGTAATAAAAATCCTTGTCTGGATCTTCTGTCCATATTCCAATTAGAAACAACATTATCCTTGCTTGCTTATACCATTTTGGTCTATATTGTTAATGGTCACGAATAACTTGAATTATTTGGTACAGCTGCTATTTCTACTAACATAACCAATTAGGACTCAACAAAATGTTGTGACATAGGCAACACATGGACATATGGAACATACGGACATATGGCTGTATCATGGAACACACGCTTACATAGCCCTGAAAGGTGAAAAGACTGCCAAAACCTTAGAGATTCAGAAGGTCCAGTATTTCAGCATCTATTGCCCTCCTAACCTGCAATTAAAAGCAAAATTTTTCAAATTCAGAGATGAGATAGTAAGTGGAATGAAAAATAACAAAAAAAGTAAAGTTACTCATACAAGACCATCTGAATTTCCTTTTTTAACCATCAGAGCTCAACATCAACACAAATTGTCAGACCAGAAGACAGAAAGTCAGGCTAGAGAGAATCTGAAGTTATTTTTTTTAATTGTCTGGGTTTCTTTAATTTCACCTTAAATATACAAAGAATTGACCAAAGTGGCCAGGGTTATTTTCAAGAATTTATGGAGGATGGGTGAAGTATCAAAAAACAGAGAAACAAGAAACATGCTGCTTTTATTTAAAGAAGGAAATAAAAAAGGAACCAGTTCAGCCAGCTGAATTTCAATTCCTGAAAGAAAACTGGAATACAAAAAGAACCCAAATAAAAATTCAGCAAAACTGTTTGTAAGCACATAGACTATAACATGCAACCAAGTGAAAGCCAAAAATCAGTTTGATGTGCATGTTGAGGACAGATCCTCAACAAACCTTTCTAACTTGCCTTCCACGACAGGATATTAGGTTTGAAGAAGGGAAGACGCTAGTACATGTTACAACTTTAAGCTAAGGAAATTTTTCCACAATGAGACTACAGCAATATTGACACAAAGCTGTCTTATGCTGGAAGAACAGCCATCAAGGGCTCATGGCCAGCATGAAAAGACCTGGCACGTGGAATTCCAAATGCCCCTAAAACTGGTTCTACACAGAATGGCAACCTGAATTATGGAATCAAGAGAATGCTTACATTCATGAACAAGTAATAGAAAGCTTGTGAGGACTGAGGGAACCTGAGAGGACAAACTTGAACTTTTAAAGGTTCTTGAGATATTGGAGGAATGTTCTGGAATCGCCTGGAAAAAAAAAAAAAAAAGCAATTCTTAGGGAAGAGATTTAAATTATTATACTTCAATAGAAATTATCAACTATACAAAGACAGGAAAGGGAAACAAGATGCAAGAGACACTCTGCTTGAAAAGAGCTAATGTTATAAAGGATTATGGCATCGTGAGGTCAACATGAAAAAAAAAATAACAAGAAAACCTTAATGTGACTCATAGACGGTAATTTAGTTTCCAAGACAGAGGAAGCAAACCTCTCTGTTCTGCTCTGCAGGAATACCCCGTCGTTTTGGTCAATGCCTATCAAAGATGTGAACTGAATGCTGTCCTCTCTATTCTCACTAATAAAAGTGATCAGATGTCTAGGAAAGATGACTGAAAAAGAAAGATGGGGAACAGGGAGTAAAGCCAAAACACCAAAAAGACATTAGACCTAAGGAGGAGACTGAGATCTCTTCAGGTCTTTCCTTACACTGTGGTTTTGTGAAAACATATTTTAATACAGCTAGCTATCCCACACATAAGGACAAAGAAAATAATCAACATGTGCACATGGGAAAGTAATTTGGAAAGCACTGTCTCCAAAGAGAACATCGAGAGCTGTATATCAGGCTCCACTGTGCATTAATAGTGTGGTTCAGCTGCCTAGAAGGCTAATTTGATCTAACATGTATAAAGTAGGAATATCAAGCAGAACAAACGATGGCCTTTCCTGAATATACTCTGCTGATCTAATTGTTTAAGAATGATTACTTTCCTAGTGTCAAAAATTATCTGGAAATACTGGAAGGATTTTCATGGCTCCCGTTTGACTTGATAAACAAAAGGGGTCTCCTAGGACACAGCTTAAAAACCTCAGTCTAGGCAAACTATGAAAGAGAAAGTTGAGAGATGGCCTGATTTTTTACATATATACATGCATATACATATATCTTTAAACACATGCACACTCCTAAGACTCAGTAAGATCTCTGAAAATGACAAAAATATTGAAAAAAAAAAATTCAAGAATTTTCAGATTCATAAATTACCTCCCAGAAAAACTACAATGAATGGAAATGGACGTTACATGAACATATCTTGCAGAGATACCATTTCTTAGCAGCAAGAACAATTAAACTCTGAAAGCTCTTACTACAGGAAATGGTCACCACCGCTTCAGTTTTTTAAGCGAGATACGAGATCTTTCAGAAAGATATATTCAGCTTATGGGAGAAAAACAAAACTCCATGACCTACATATAGAAGAGAGAGAATCGGATTATCACAATTCTCTAACCTGGCCTAGCAGCCTAAACACTTCTTTCCCTCAGCTGTTCTGTCCGATGCTTCCCAGTCTATGCATTTTGCAGCAGGAGAGAAACAAAGGGACTGAATACAAAAGGCACCCAATGCAGAATGCAGCAGCAAGAATACTGTTTCAGGCACCTCAACAGCCATTTAAAAATAATTCCTTAAATTTTGCAAAGTAAGAAAGGAGCTTTAAGACTTGGCAAGTAGAAAACTCAAAAGGGCTATAGGGAGAGGAAAGATGCAAGGAGAAACATGAACACAGCAGGAGGAAGATTCCTGCTACCCATCAGGGAAGAAATGGTGAGTTGCCTCTTGAAAAGGCATGAAATAGGTGCAAAGAGAATGAAACTCGTCTGCTCTGGAAGACTAGGAAGAAAAAAAGACATACTACTTTCCCTAAAGGCTGCCTGACATGTTTTGTGTTACTTGTACCTGAGGCTTTCTGCTGTTCCCCCCATAGGCTCAGACGTGCCTGACAAAGCACTTCCAAAGTCACTTTGCTTTCAGGGACATCAGAAAAAAACAAGCATGCATTTTATTGTTATTGTTGTACTGATTAATCTCTGTCTAAACCTACCCTCGACATTACATCCAGTCAGTGTTTACATTTTAATTACTGTATGAGCTGTTCCAAAGGAATCTTTCCCTTCCCTATAGTAACAACAAGGAAAAAATTTTCCAATAATAGATTATGTTTCCAAGTGTGGTTATTGTCATAACGATTTAACCTTCAGCCCATCCTAACAACTACTGCTAGAATAAATTCTCCCTTTGGCCAGCAATATGTCAAGTTGTTCTCCAAAATGCTGTCAAGGCTGCTACTCGATGCTCTGCAGAAGGCTTCAGCAATGTAACTAATACATGCTACCAGTCTGCTAAAGAAAATTTAAGATTGCTAGTACAGCTGGATCTTTTCTATGAGAGCAAAACAGTGTATCTGACATGGCTGATAACTTAGAGCTCCCAGGCTTATATTCTCAATATTTTTGTCACAAAAAATTAGTAGTAATAAAGTGTCATATGTCAAAATAAATTATAAAGTGGCTGGAAAACAGAACTTAATTTTAAAAATGAGTTACATTGAACTTAAGACATTACTCTAGAAAGGATTCCTAAAAATCTGATAATGAGAAAGACTTATTATGCAGTAAACACATACATGACTCCAAAGTAGCCAAGATATTTACTCATAATAGAACAGGGGGAACAATAAGACTGTTTTGGAAGACATGTCAGAGTAAGTTAAGTTAAAAGAGATACAGAATACACTTACACTCTATATCCTTGAATAAATATATTCGTGGCATTAGAAGAAATATATACTTCGATTAAATTACGGTTAGATGAGATGCATACTGGTGCTTATACAGGAATACTCAGAAAGGAGTCCTAAGGGATTATGATCTGGAGATTGTAAACAGAAGAATGAAAGGGGATTGTATTACTAGGTTATCAAGCTTTTGGGGACTGCTAAGAGATGCAGGGGATTGCAGGAGGGACACTTGAAGAAAAGCAGCCACAGACAGGGTTAAGTGTGGTGTATGTTAGATAAGAAACCAGCTATGGAAAGAACTTTGTGATTTGGGGCTGCAGAGCAGGAAGATAACAGGAGATCCTGAATTTCTTCAGAGTGAAAATGTGATTTCATAATACCAGATAGGCCTATGGTTTTCTTATGTTAATCTTAGTAATAAAATAATAAGGATTTAGAATCTTATGTGTATCCACCATGTGTTTCTTTAAGAGTGCTGTATGTTCAGGCACCCATGTAAGAGAGTGTGATACAAAAAGGTGGTCTTTAAAAAATAGTCCTAGCGCAGCTCAATCCTGAAGTCCCATTTCTGCCCAAATGAAATCTTGAGTTCATGGGACAGAAAGATAACCTTGTTCTACATGTGATATGGAAACAATAGAAACGTGGGAGAGTTTAGATATGTGAAGAAATAAATATTTAGCGCAGATATGCAGGGAAGGAGAAATTGTAATAAGGCACATGCTACAGACCTGAATCATGAAAAGAAGGAAAATGTCATCAGCAAGGCACACAAGAACAGAACAAGCGGACTATGTTAAAGCGCTTCTGGAGCGGAGCCATCTATCAAACACGGGAAACACTCAGAGATAAAATGCTCCACAAAGCGTGCTTAGGAGACTGGGGATTTTTCACAGCTCTGAAAGGTAGGTTCTGGATCTCTTTTCAGTTACTTTACAACCACTTAAACAACTGGCAAGTTAACACTACGATCTTCTAAAACTGCTAAGGTAATTGAAACTGCTAAAATCCTGATTTAAAATGTTCATAACACTTGAATTGATCTTCAGATGTCTCATAAACAGTGCTTCCTATGCAGAACAATGCATCACTAAAGCAGAACCCTGAGTGACAGTACAGCCCATGACATTCAAACAGAAGCATCACTTTCTGAAGTATTTAAGGATTGCTTTTAGGTCAATATTTAACATTAGCTCATATTTACTGAGCTCCAATTAAATGTTGCAAATGTTTGTTTTTTGGTTTTTTTTTTTTTTTAAGATGAAAGTGAAATTTAAAATTCTTGCTAATTTATTATCCAAGCTAGAGCATGTGGGTACATTACAGGAAAGTTCTTGTCAGCTGAACAGGCCAACCAGGAGTTGTCTGGTCTGGTCAATACTTATTTTTCACATGGAAGCCAAGAACATATGCAACCTATCTAGGAAGAATAACTCTAAACTTTGCAAGTCAGTCAGGCTATCAGTTTATTTTTTTATCCCAGGATCCATACCAATACCTGGGTATCCTGTACCAGTTTTCCTGGCAGACCAAATACTCTGCCCTCCAGAATACAGCAGGTTTGAGTTTTCCACTTAACATCAAATTAATGTTGCAATGCTGTTATTCTGGGAAGCAAACCAACATTTCCTATTTTTTTTCCTAATTCTGAATGTGCGGACAAAGAAGCAGTTCCGACAGGCTTGTATTTTAATTGCTGGTGCAAAACTGTTCAGCCTGCCATTTATTAATTCATAATGCTCTGACAGTCCTAGGAAAGGTTGTAACATACTTCTGTTTATGATTTATTTGCATATATAAATAATGTATTAAAATAGGGCTTAATTACAACTTCAATCCCCCTTCCTCCCCCCTGATGAAGAGATACAGTACACAGCTTTCACTGTAGGATAAAGCTGATGAAAGTGATTAAAATAGAACTTGCTGTACTGTTCCTCAGAACCACGCTCTTGTTTTCTGCAGTTTCAGCATTTCCAGAACTTGCAGGAAGGCATAAATAGATTACAACAATGAAACAGAGCTCCACCAGAGAGCTGAGACGATGAATGCAAATACAGGAACTTCCCTTTTTCAACTCTTTATAGTCCCTGATCCATATATCCTACATCAGAAAGGTTAGAAGATTTCAGCTGGACATGGAAAAAATGTTCTACTTGCCCTTGACTAAAATTTTAGTTTATATTCTCAGAATTTAATCAGGCTGTGACTGTGGTGAGGATCACATTTCATATGTCATTGAAGACAGTGTCCACATTTAGTGGACAGAATTTAGGTTGCACGAATGATTTAAAACACAAACAGCACCCTGCATAAACTCCCATTAAGCTGCAATCCTGGAAACTTTGGCAGAACGCAGCTGCTGGTGCCCTGGGGTTCAGGGATAATGTTAGAATCATGGAATCACTTTGGCTGGAAGAGACCTTCAAGATCATCAAGTCCAACCATTAACCCAATACTGCCAGGTCACCATTGAACCATGTCCCTCAGCACCACATCTACATGTCTTTTAAAGACCTCCAGGGATGGTGACTCCACCACTTCCCTGGGCAGCCTGTTCCAGTGCTTCACAACTCTTTCTGTGAAAAAATGTTTCCTGATATTCAACCTAAACCTCCCCTGGCACAACTTGAGGCCATTTCTTCTTGCCCTATCATTTGTTACTTGAGAGAACAGACCTGCACCCACCTCTCTACAAGCTCCTTTCAGGTATTTGTAGACAGTGATAAGGTCTCCCCTCAGCCTCCTTTTCTTCAGGCTGAACAACCCCAGTTCACTCAATTGCTCCTCATAAGACTAGTTCTCTAGACCCTTCACCAGCTTTGTTGCCCTTCTTTGGACACACTCTGGCACCTCAATGTCCTTCTTGTAGTGAGGGACCCAAAACTGAACTCAGTAGTTGAGATGCGGCCTCACCATTGCAGAATACAGGGGCACAATCACTTCCCTAGCCCTGCTGGTCACACCATTTCTGATACAGGCCAGGAAGCTGTTGGCCTTCTTGGCCACCTGGGCACACTGCTGGCTCATGTTCAGCCGGCTGTCGACCAACACCCCAAAATCCTTTTCTGATGGACAGGTTTCCAACCACTCTTCCCCTTCCACTTTACTCACAAGTTGAAGTTTCTTTACACATCACAGGCTCCAGAAATTCTAGTCAACAGCAGCATTTATACCCATGTTCCAACTCTGATGTTCTTCCCCCACTTCAGCTCTAGGGGAAAGGAAGATCTACCATGACTAGACTGCAGATCAGTGGACAGAGCCCAGTTTCACCCCCTTACATCTCCACTCTCACAACTCATCTGACAGCTTCCTCCCATTCCCAGGCAATACCTACAACTGCTGCAAAGTTTTCAGAGGCACGTAAGTGCACAAAGGGAAATTCTTTTTAATACTTATAGCCCTAGCAAATCTGAGTGGTAGTCATGGAAAAAAAGAAAAGGCCTTTTGGGTGGTTCAACTGCCAAATATCAAAAGATCTGCTGCAAAAAATGGATAGACTCTCTCAAAGAAAAGGTTGTAACAGTCCTCTCCAAGGAAAAGTTAGGGCGTATGTATGTAGGTTTTGCACATAATACTGCCTCAGTAATACAAAGCAATACCAATTTGGAAAGAAATACGGGCATAGCTATAAAACTCCCAAATGAAGACATAGTAGTGACAAGACAAAAGTACTTCTATTGCTACATTTTAGAGCTGTGGATAAAATGGAGAAGAATTTGTAATGTGAAGTTTTAGACTGACAAATTTTTCTGAGCATAGCATTGTAAAACAGAAAAAGGAAACGCCCTAGAAGGTGCAAAAATACTGAAACTTATTGTGATGCCTGGTGATTTTAATGTTCTAGTTGATCTACAAGCAAACTAACCAACCCAAATTACTGAATCATGCACTTCTTCCTCCCAAATTAAGCTATATTAAGTGTTTTCTCCATCTCTGATTTAGTGACCTCAAACATTAGATTTGTCACTTGTAATCCATCTTTTTGTTTCAAATCTTTCTTTACTCTTAAGTACATTTACTTTGGGGGATTTCATTCTTTTCCTTCAGTTTTTCCACATGAAGAGATTACAGCCACCTGTCTCTGCAAGCAAAGACAGAAAGAAGGGGGCTTAAGATACAGTATCTGGAGCTTTTACGGTGACTGAAGAAACTGTTTACATATTTTTGCCTTAGTTTCCACTTGAAGCAGAGTGGTATAACTCAGTCCAATCCCTCTTTGTAGGAGGCAATTATTTATCAGCTTCCTTTTGGCAAAGATTTCTTTCACCTCTTATTTTAAGGCACTGAGGGTACCAAGGTGTTTCCTGCTTAGCCATTTATCACAGCAGGCTTATGATTTATTTTAACAAGAAACACAAGATTAAAAGGATATCACAGAAAGTATAATGCCACACAGTACAGGGAATATAATTCTAATAGCCACTGAGACAGTGTTCCAACTCTGAATATTCTACCAAAGCAAGCGCTGTTAACACGTTTAGCCACAGCATTGTACAGACTGCTGGTATATTCAGAAATTAATGCTCGTTCCCCATTCCCCCCAGTTAGACTGTTCATAGTATGAACAATTACATCTAACCCCACAGAAATAACTGATTTTTTTTTAAAATATGTATATATATATATATACACACACACACACACGAATAGCCCCCACCATTTTACTAAAATTCTGCATTTCTTCAGTCCGGTTTCACCTTCCAACATGTGTGTACATGCTGTTCCAAAAACTAGCCTGAAGAAATTAACTCCTATATGGCTTTCACCTGCATTTCTAGATTAAGATTTCTTCATTGTAATAAACGGCACCAGCTAACACTTTGGTTGAGTTTTGAAATCGGTACTAAGTTCACATTAACTTTGAAGTAACTATTTCTTTATTTAGTTTTTAGTTGCTGACACAACAGATACGTTCTTACTTCCTCCAGGAGACATGCAGTTTAATTCCAGAATTCATTACATGTTTCTGCTCTGCCTATTCCCTAGGCTGCATGATGAAAGATCCTGGACAAGGGAGCATAACTGAAGCTATCCTCATTCAAGGATAAAATTCTGGCCTCTATCTTCTAATAGAAATCCAAACTTTTTTTAATAGCTTCGTCTTTTCCTTGAAGATGTAAAGGAAGGCACTTACATACAAGAGAACTTTGCACTTCCTCCTCCCACCTTAAATTTATCTTTATTATTTGTAAACTACTGCATCCTCTCAGCATAAGGAATTAATCAGTTCTTCTCTGAGCCACCCAACCAATCCACTTTCCATCTTTCCAGCCAAACAGCTGTACTCACCCTCCCCCATCTGCTGATCCTGTTTAGTTTGCCATCTCAATCGCTGCAACTTCCTTCTCGGTTTCCTGAGACAATAGATTGGTGCTTTCCTGAATGAGGATGCCTTCCTCTTTTCTATCACTCCACTCCTTCACTAAACTGAGGTGATAACATGAAACACAAGAAGCAGAAGCTTTTCTCCTCACCTTTAAAAGACAAATCTCTTTTGTCTAATTCTGGGTAACTCATACATGCTAGTTTTCCAAGATTAAAATTAAGATTATATAAAAAAAATTAAGACAAATACAAAGACAAGCCAAGAGCAAGGACTCCAAATATATTTTTATATATATAAATTATATTTTTAAAAAAAATTTTTTTGTAATGCATGCTACATTTGCTGTAAAGCAGAATTAGAGAGGCCATTTAGAAGCAACACACACATTCCCACAAACCACTGTAACCATTGTTAAACATCTACTTGGTTTTGCATGTGTGCACTGTTACTCAGCTGGCCACTTCAATTTTATTTAATAAAGTAAATGTGATGAGATGCTCCAGTATCTAATGTTGTCAACTCATGACAGGCAAGTTCATGGCTGTGCACTGGGTCCTTCGGCAGAAAGGAGGACACAGTTTCTCGCTCATGCTGGAAGCATCAGCTCCTTAAAATATACTTTTGAGATTTTAGTTGCCCATCTCCCCTCTTCTTTTTATTTATATCCCTCCCCACCTAAGGACCCAAAACACTGGGGAAAATAAGTGCTAACTGCAACAGCAACCAATACCAAAGGCACAGAGAACTGCATCAGGTAGAAGTGTCACTGCCACCATGCCTTGCTAACACACTTCTTGCTGACGTCCTGCAATCTGCCACACAGACTGAGCCAGAGATGGGGCACTACATTTAACACCCTTCCAAAAACCTCTCCCAATTTCTATCTAGTTGTCTAAGTTTGGACTAGATGATCCTAGAGGTCTTTTCCAACCTAAATGATTCTGTGAACCAATAAGCTACTGGCAGCCATACTAGCTGACAGAAATAAAGTTTCAAAGGTTAGCTCTGCTTTATTTAAAAAAAAAAAATACATAGAAAAGATGACATCTCATTTTGCTTGCAACCTACCACCCAATAATGACATTGAAAGCTCTTTATTCTTTCCTATGGGGAGGAGATAGAGAAATACTGTTTTCATTCTCTATACTATTGATTTTAATATTGTGTCACATCACTCCTTCACAATTATATTCCAACCTGACTCCCAGTTTCTTTAAAGATTTTCCATCCTTCTGGTCATCCTTGCCCTACTTCTCCAAGTGCTCTTCTTGTTATTCTATACTGTTTTTTAAAAAATAGAATACATGTTGAATTAACTGTTATAATGTTTCTTATTTCATTTTTTGTCTGCTATTTGACCACGAATGGAACAGAAAGATCTGTTATCATTTCACTGTTTTCTGAATAGCAGACACTGAGCACAGCCCACCCCAGTATGTAAAGTGAGAACGTTTCCCCTTACATGCTTGTCTTGCACTTGTCAGTACAGAATGCCATCTGCTCTCCACTTTTTGAAGCTCCCTGCTACCAGCTTCAGTTTTTACTAGCAAACTTAGTATCAGCAAATATTTTAGGAAGTTAAGGGCGCGTCACTTCAGATAACAAAATATGAATGCTCAGAAGTTTCCTCACTAGCTCCCCCCCCCACACTGAAGAAAGGGAAGCGATGCATCCTTTGTTCCACAAAGGAGGCTAAACAGCAGCAAAACTTGTGCAGAGGAGAGCTTTGTGCTTAAGGCCTTCACTGTTCAACATTTTCATACTCAGTTTAAAAGACAGCTATAGCCACCTTTCAAACTTAGATCTTAAAGCCTAGAGGATTCATACTTAAGGCTTACTAAGGCTCAGGTTATGCAAATATAATGCTGGTAAACCAAGGAAGTCCTAAATTGTTGTATTAGCCCCCTAAGGCATAGATATAAAAAGGTTCTTCTCAGGACTTCCTACAGCTCACAAAAGAAAACTAGGGGTGAGGGAAGCAGACAGAGAAGCCCCTTTCTTTAAGAAGGGCTTCAAGAGTCCCTGCATCAGTGAACAAGCTTCCCTCCTTCACACAGTTATCCTTAATTACACCAATTTAAAAATATTCCAGTCACCAGTTATTAGTGAACATAAAAGACATGAGGTTGCCAGCTCCCCCTTTCCTATCCAACAGCAAAAAGGTTTTTTTTATGGCACAAGTCACTTCTCCTTGTTACATAGCTTATAACAACAACAACAGAAATCAACAATACCATTCCCATTCCACTCTTCCATTTTCAGCTGTTGAATTATATATACACATATGATTTTTTTTCTTAGATTCTGAGGGAGGCGTTTTTTAGTCACTTTTCTGGGTTAAGAATTTAAACAAAAAAAACAGAGAGACTTGTGCATCAGAGAATTTAAAATATCTTTTCTGGTAATTCCTCCATAAATGCAGGTGTTACTTCCTCATTACTTCACTCCAAAGAGCAAGGAATTTTAATGGGATAATGTGAAAGCTTATAAAACCATCACTGATGGTGCAAAGATTTAAGAATGGACCTTTTAGTATTGGTTAAGCAACACCAGTAACGTAGCCAGGCTAGTCTTCTGAAAATGTTGAGATGTTAATTCTATATAAATGAAGAAAATATAGGTGCTTATTCAAAAGGTGATTGGCAAGTTAAGTATTATCAACTACTGCCTTGATCCATATTTAAATATGATATAAGCGAGACCAATTATTTGGGGAGGGGAGAGCTGAAGGTGGGTTTAGAGAGCTTTCTGGTAGTCAGCTTCTCTTGCCTTTAATCTTCCCTCTGGTCCATTTCCATTCTCACTCTCCTATGTATCTTTGCCTCTTCTTCCTCAAGGCAATAACCCCTACAGTCAAGATTCCTGTATTTAGTGCTTGTCCAAACGGTTGTTACTGGATAAAAACCACAAGTTCCTGCTACACAAACTAGCTTTTCACAGCCTTCTGGTTCTGTATGCATCTCATCTGAACCACAACAAAAGTTGTATGTATTTTCCATATAATTTTCTTCCCTTGAATTTTAAGTGGGTTAATGAGTTCTGATATATTCAGTTATGCCAGATACTTACTCAGCTGGAACATTCACTGCAGCTGATCAAATCTCTCATTCAGTTATGGTCTGAAGTTATTTTACAGAGGCCTTCACAATATTTTAAATCCTTAACTTTAAAAAGAAAAAAGAAGGCAAGAAAATTTCAGATGTATTTAAATTGAAGCCATAGCTCATTAAAACACAATCAGGAAAAGCAACTTGATATTTACCAAAACAATGAAAGACATTATTGCAAGGGGAAACAAAATTTTACATAGCAGACATAAAATGAGCTTTTAAAAGAATAACTGCTTTCAGTATAAGCTGAAGCCAGTACCTTATAAAAATCTGAAAAACACCTTCTAGCTCTAGCGAAGATGCACAAAGTTCTTCAATATCATATATATCCACCCATAAAAATACAAACAACAGATCTAGACAACTCACACAGGCCTCATTGTACTCAGTAGAAGGAAAAAAAAAAAAAACCACACCAAACCACCAAACCACAAAAAACCTGAATTCATGCCACTCATTTAGCTCAGGCCTGGCTGCTCCAAAGAGGTTAACTGTGTTTGCTCAAGTTTATTTGGATATTAAATGCAAGATAAAAGATCTCTAGGTGAAATATAAAAGATTGTTATCTTATTTTTAGGAAATAAACAGATTCCAGAGGTGTGTTCCCACCCAGCCAATCCCGAGGCTGTCGTGCAGCTCTGCCACCTCTCCAGCCCAATCGCAGCTCCGAAGGGAAACTCGTTTGGCTGTTTATCTCGGCGGTGCTGATGATGAATGGCTGCTCCAGGGGATGAGATCAAGCTGTGTGGTAAATCTTTCTATTTGTTCCATCTGCTTTTCTATTTTAAACAGCTGCAGTGAGCAGCCTGGCACCCTATATTAAGTACATGTGAATTTCATAAGAGAAAACATTTATGTAAGTGAAAACATGGCTTAGATTTGTCCTCCCATTCTCAAACTGAACACTGCAACAGCTGCAGGAATGTGGTATTATTTTGTATCTACCTTCCAGAAAAGGTATAGTATAACACAGCTTGATTTTACAGCTTCTAGAAGGTCAGCCTTGCAATCACAGAAGATTTCAGGATTATAGCAATCTCCACCTTTCTTCCTCCTGCTAGCCCCATTTTGTAATATGACTTGTAAGATGGCAGAAGTAATATGCAAGCAGAGTAGGTTTATTTGAATATGCCCTTCAAATACACAAATGCCTAACGTACAAGCCTTATTTATCTTGCAGTTGTGCTGAGGGTGTCCTAGCATAAGGTTTGTCAATCAGCCCAGCTCCAAAGGTCACCAATTTAAAGGAATGCGTTACAGTAAAGCCCATTACTGATTTCTAAGCTGAAGAGACTAGCAAACATACTGTGACAAGCAATAGGGTTTATTTTGTTTTCAGACACCATTCTCGATCTAAGTTAAGCCCAAGCTTTCTGGCCAGATCCCAGTTTGGCCAAGCCCCACTTTCCCTTATACTATCAGTATGTTGTTTTCATATCCTGACATACTGTGTAGCACTGTTGGGCTCTGCTAAACAGCTTCCTCACTTCTCAAAGCTAGCTACATTTCAGCAGCTAGCAAAAAAAGCTCAGTCTTGATAAGCGTATCTACCCTACCTCCAAACTCTGATGTTTTAGGATTCTAAGGAAGGAAAACGCAAGCATATGTGGGTGCAAAGACTGGGAAATGGTTATTTTCACCTCCTCCTATTACTCATGCTCTATTTCTCTCTCCCAACTTCAATTCAGTTTCTTTGAAAGTTTGAACGTTTAGCCACTTTTAAATTAATGCAAAACGTGAGATGGCAATAAAATGAGATGAATGGCAATTAACAGCACTGTAGGTTGTCTGTTCACAGTATCAAAAGAAATTATAACATCTCTTAGATGACATTATTTTCACCATATTCCATCTAGATATAATTGTCTTCATATTAATATGCTATGCTATAGGCGTTTTCTAAAGTGCAGTAGTGCATAAAAGTTAACTAGAAGTATTGCAACTTCAACTAAACATACCTCTGTAACTTTATCCTAGCAGCTTTTCACATGACTTATCACTGTAAAGTCTCATGAGCATTATTTCCATTTTACAGCTAAGCAAACTGAAATGGGGCTATAACTCACCCAAGATCACACAGTGAATCAGAGAGTGGCAGGATTAGGAACAGAACCCCTCAGCACTCCCAGGCCAGTTCCAGAACTGTTATACCCATTTCAATATTGCTAAACAAGCAGAAGCTACATGTCAGGGAGAAGTGCCAGAGGAAGATTCCTGAGTAAGAAGTCTTGGGAAGTCAGAGAGGACACTCATGTGCCACATCCTTGAGAGATTAAAATCTTGATTATAGTTCTGTCCCCTCCTTACAACAAGCCAACATATAAAGTACCTCTCAACAGGAGGACACATGAATGTTAATGTAACACCAAGTAAAGGCTTCAGCAGTTAAGATAGGATCTTTAAGGCTACCCACAATGGCTTTAATTAGCAGAATTCAACAAGTTCACTGTAAAGCTTCACAAATACAGTGAATAAACAACAAAATAATCAGATTCCCAGTGTAATCCCTTAGGAAGAAATAAAAATTATTTTATTAGAGAACTGTCTCTTTGTACAGTTCATATTGCTTTGTCAGGTTTCACTTTGGACAGTATTTTAATCTTTATATCAGTTTTAAGATTGTTAGAGAAACTTAGCACTTTTAAGAAAAACTCTAGGATGGAGACCATCATTTTCTGTGTTCAGACAGACCCAAACTGAAAATTTAGAATAATATTCGAATGGTAACACAATACACAGTTGAGTTATGCTACCAAGGGGTTTTCTTTTGGTTTGCTGGTTAATACTGGGAAAATAGTGCAAAAAGCCTGTGCACAAGTGTCTTGAAAAAGACATATCAAAGTAACCTAGAAGAAAAAAAACAACAAAAACAAACAACATACTACTACACTTACCTGCTTTTAGCTCTTAGAGCTGTATCTTAGATTTATGCAAATGCTACCAAGTTGTCATAATCTGTCAAGGAGCTGCAATAGTAAATTGTGACATCCCACAGGCTGATAGTTTTCCTTTTATTTGCGATTTCAGACAGTAAAACACTGTTTACTTTATTTCCTCAACCCCCATCCCCCTGTCCTACCTCAGCAGTACCTTCTACTATGTTATCGTGCGTCAGAGGACTGCGTTACTGCAACCCTGCGTCCTGCATGATGCAAGTGTGTGCAGTCTGGAAGGGCTGCTACTGATATCAGCCCAGTATAGTATGTGCTTTATAGGCACACAAAGTTAGACGGAGCCTGTCTGTACACTATACGCAGAAACCAATAGCTTCATGTAGTAAGTACCTGTGGAACTGAACAGATGTTTAAAAAACTGTATTGATTTCATGATACATCAGTTGGCCGCATGAGATACTATTGGAAAATAGTAAGATAACAAACAGCAAAGTTGTAAGCAAGAGCAATGAGAAGACTTGATGAGAGACTAGAGAAGGGAAAGGCTGAAAGGAGTTCAGTTTAGGATATGCTAACTATGGTAGTCATCAAGTCCCGACATGAATTTGATCTATGCACAGCAAGCTGAGACAGAAAATGGGATCTGCAAATCAGACACCAGAGATGGTCTACCTCAAAGAAAATTAATAGGGAAAAAAATTTATGAGTTCAGTAATGTA
The DNA here is from genome assembly GCA_033124195.1 of Coracias cyanogaster. Taxonomy (NCBI): domain Eukaryota; kingdom Metazoa; phylum Chordata; class Aves; order Coraciiformes; family Coraciidae; genus Coracias; species Coracias cyanogaster. The sequence goes on along the minus strand of JAVSBS010012866.1, from coordinate 31,309 downwards.
GATTAAGTGTAATAAAGCCTAGAACAACAATATCCTGTGAGTTTAATCAACATGGACATAGCGAATTTGCACAGCTAAGAATCTGTAGTTAGCCTAGGCATAAAGACAGTTACTGAATGGATCTTACCATTAGTATTGCTTTCATTTCCCGATTCTGCGAGTCTAACATTTGCAGGTTCCACTCTTCCCTTACAATCGCTGGCTGTAGAGCTTAGTGAATTGATTGAATGATTGACTGTTAGTGATCTTAGCAAATGATCGATTGCTAACTGCCAACTATTCTTGCGCCTTAGCAGGATATATGCTACTTCATTCCAATAACAAGATTTGGGGCTTTTTTTGGCAGTTGGTACAAAATAGGCATTAGGTTTATGATTAACTACTTGGTTGTCTCAACAATCTACCACTGAATTAACTTCTTTCTTCCTGCCTTTTGGCAATCAGACTATTAAAAGGCAAAAATAGGCAAAAAAAAAAGTTTCAAAACCTTTTTCTACACAAATCTGCATATTCCACGGGGCACTTTTCAAGGACAAGAACACCAAACAATCTGCTAGAGGTGCCTAAATTCTAAAGCAATGTTCATTACATTACTGTTAGCTATACCTTTTCCTCATACCTTTTCCTACTGCCCCATATAAACACCCACACAAAGCTCCTAACGTACTGAAAAATCTTGCTTAAAAGCAATCTTGCTTTTGAATATATTCTTAAAGCTTTATATGTTCTCATAACCTTTATGGAGTACAGAATTTTCCTTTCCCTAAGTGTACCAGCAAAGGGGAGATAACACTGAACAAGCTTCAGAAAAATCTTCCTAACTTCACAAACTACTGTGTTAATCCCCCTCACCAACCTAGATCTCTCTCTTTCCTACTCCAGAGACAGTAACTAGACTTCATCTCTTCCTTCAGCTCTATCTTCATAGAAGAAAGCAAGTAGCATGTGTTACAACCCCTGCTCACTTCTGAGCCCTGCTCCACCAGCACCGCTGGACAAGGCTCTGCCTGGCTCCAAACTCACCTGAAGCAGCAAGCCCAAAAGCTTCTGTCCTCCAAGAGGCGCACACTGCTAGACTGTCATGAACTAAAAACTGCATCTCAAATTTTTCTACCCTAAGGAGGAAGAAAAGAAATTACTAGAAGCAATGGGACTGTTAGAGCTTGGACCACCTCCTCATTCCATGAAAGCTGAATCCCAGACTTAAGTGTCTGTTATCCCCTTCAGCTTATAACGTAATTGTTCTAAAAGTTAAAGCTCACAAACCAGCACTTGAACAATGTAAACCGTAAGAGCCCAAACAGCGTGCTACTCTTTCTTTACATCTCTGCTATTCCTGGACTCGGTTTGGTCCAGGCACAGGTCTAACTATACACACTCAAGTCTATAAATCACCCTTTTTCCAACCAGCTGGGTCTAATAACCCAGAAGGCCTGGCAGAGTAAGATCTTAGAACCACAATGGAACATGGCACTGTGAGATAGATTAGTTTAATAAACACATATCGTTTAGGCTGGGAAGATTCCCAAGTTTCCAGCAGGGAGAAGTCAAGCACTAGCAGTGGGTCATTACACAAGCACAGTCTCACTAGATTCCACTTTGCACAAAGTGCTGCTTTCCCTGGTTCCACACACAAGGTGTAATAATCCACGTTAAAGGACTGTCCCTCCTTTCAAGGACGCTTAGACTTAAAAGGAAAGCTACTGGGTTTTGTTTTCCTTTGTTTTTGTTGCTTGTTTCTCCATCTGATACTTTGAAGATTAAAACTTCACAGAGGAGGGGAGGAATACCCGCAAGCCTGCTAAGCTGACAATGGGCCAACCTTCAATTTTATGCTAGCTACTCCAGAAACAAATAACAACCACGCAAACCCCCCCCACACCATTTTGAAGTTCCATATTTATAACTCCAGGCTTCTGACGTTCATAAAAGCTTTTACAACTAGGAGGTCACTAACCAGTCATCCCAAAATTCTGTAATTACTTCATGCCACTTGTGAGAGGTAGGGAAAAGCCATTAGCCCAGTCTTGTGGGAAAACAGGGCAAGAAGTGGCCATCATCTGCCATCGTCTTTAATCTAGTGCCAATAGATTAAACCAGCAATTGTCTACAGCACCACTTGATGTTTAACATTTGCTACATTTCCTTCCTTTCCAAAATCTTTTAAGAAAAGTTTTGAATACAATGGAACATATGCCTTAGCATGCAGGCATGCTTTAACACAGAAGAAAAAGTAAACATTAATAAGCGCTATTACCAGAATACGTTCACACAACTGCCCACAATCAGTTCACCACAATCTTGGGAGTTAAATTTTGTCACTTCAGCAACTGACGGCACACTCCCCAATTGACACGTTTTACACAACAAATCTGACAAGTCAGTTTTTACAGATGAGCTACACAGAAGTTCATGCTAGTTTAGTTCATGTGAAGTCATGTGAAAGTTACCCTAAAATCAGCAGGCCTGAGTATGAATGGAAGTGTTGCAGCATACCCTGCAAGTTAAGTCACAGCAGAAGACTTGGCTCCTCTTCAGGTTGCAGATTTTCACAGTACTTCTCACAGAAACTCTGGCACTTCAGGATGCTCGTGGCCGTCCACTGAGGACAAGACTTGGCTGCACACAGATCTATGTTTGAATGAAGTTCCATCAAGCAGAGTTGAAGCACAGTGTCACTAAAGAGGCATGTATTTCATCCCCTATTGTTTGATATAATTAGAGGATGGGGAAACAAAAAGGCCTCTGCACATTTAATATATGCTATTATGTCATCTAGTTGTATGTTTGCTAGAGGCTTACTTCATTTGGCCTGAATATAAACTTGGAAGAACTTCAGGTTCTTTTAATGGTAATGATCTAGGTCCTGTATAGTACAGTCAAGTGAAAAGCTCGGCATGGGAAAACTGAAAGAAGCAATAAGAACACACATTTCTCTTCAAGAAGAATTTAAGCTTCACCCTGTATTAAACTCAGCACAGCGTACAGTACTTGCTGACACTGTTTTGCTCTTCCTCCAGACTGTCCTGCCGGTTCTGTAACACACATCTTGTTGCACTTGGATTTTGAAACAAAGTTGCAAGTCCTCCTGAGACCAGTAATTTCCTTTCCAGGTGCCAAACTGTACTATCAATACTTATACAAACAAGACTGATGTTTTAATGGAAACTTCTGGACCAGAACATTTTTCTCGAAAACTGAAAACTCACAAAAAATATTCAAGAGGCATCCAGTTCTAGTTCAAACCTCCACCGAGATCTTGTAGAGCCATTCAAGTATAAAACAAGAATGAGCCTATAGCGCCCTCAGGTGTAAGGGGATGTGAAGTGGAAGAAGTCTGGAGATCTTCTGGAAAGAGAAAAAGCTCTCAAGCCTTCAGAAAGGACGCTCACTGAAGAAAAACATGCTTCCTTGTACTGGTGGGGGAAATTGTCCTTATGCATTATGGACAGACTATGTACTATAAACAGGTGCAAGAAACAAATGGCAAAATACCTCCACTTTCAACTGCCTTTTCAAATGCTTGGAAGTTTCATGTTCATTCTCAGCACAGCAACACAACAAAGGCAGTTATCTAGTGTAGAAGCCTTTAAACGGTATTTGTAGAAGTGTCTTAGTGGAAGGTCAAATTTTACACTGTAGAGACAAGTCCAGTGATGCTCAAGACAACAACGCTTCCCCAATGCCTGATTCTCTTCACAAAAGATCACGCTTGAGTCTATCACCAAGGAACACAGAAGTTATATTTATTAGTTATATAAAAATTGAGGAGGGTTAATGCACCTTAACTAGCATTCACAAAAACCTGCAAGTCAAGTTGCATGCCACCTAAATTAGCCAACAGGAAGCACCAAAGACAGGAGTGCATCTTCAGTCACATCTCTCGCTATGCTAGAGCTTTCTGCCCACCACCAAAAGGCACCTGCATCTGCTCAAGACCACAACCTGAAGCCCAGGGACTGGCTCTCTCACCTCTGTGGTTAGATCACTTAAAGATAGAGGCCAAGTTCAAGTCATTAATACTCCTGAGGTGATTTCAGCTTCTCCTCCCTAAAGTTAAGCTATTTAATGATGGCAACACTGTCAGCAATTCCAACTGCCATAGTCTTGCTTTACATGCAATCCTTAAGGTGTTCACTGGCTCAGAAGTGTGAGCAAAAGCTAGTCCAATTCTCTCATCTTGGGAGCCGAGGCACAACTGAATCACCTCAGGCAGAAGAGGTGCTGAACCTAGAGCCCTCACTCTTTGGGAATGCTCTAACCACTAAGCCATGACTCAGGAATGGGAGGGGTAGCTCTGGTTTGTTTTGTGCAAAGCCCATCTGATAGGTCTTCAATAAACATGCTCTGAGAACACCATGTTCTGCAAGCTCTGAGAGGAGATAGAGAGGGAAATGTTTAATCTCTAGATCCAGGGTGAGCTTGAGCATAGGCGTGGAGCTATTGCCAGCTTTCAAAACTGAAACACTTTCATGCGTGGCTAAGCATCTGATGAGGTTCCACCTAGCTGCTCACTGACTTTACCTAGAAGGTTAGATGGATCCTGAGTTTTGAAGCTCTGGGTTGGGGCATAGAAGAAGCTTTCTGAACTCAGCTACAGTCTTTGGGCTGCAGAATTGTCTTTCAGTAACTTATTGAAAACCAAGACCTTTGTCTTGCTGAATAATTATCATACAGGACAGAGAAATGCCTGTGTTGCTGACCATAAACGCCACAAATCTTAAGATATTTTTCAAAGAGACACCTGTACTACAAAAACGCCAAGTTTGAAAAGCAAAGCATTCTGATGCTAGAATCTACCAGTAGTTGAGTCTACCCAGAGGATTCCAACTTCCAAGTTTTAAGTTTACATTCTACTATAAGGAAAACTTTCTGTTAGGGTTACCTCCTCCTACAGTGCTATTTGTTGCAGAACCTCACCTTTTTTATTGCTACTGTGAGCTGTATATCACAAACAGAGCAAGGACAGACCGGTCAATGAAAATACTGCTTAGTAAGCTCTGTCACAACCATGAACTAAATGTACACCAAGTGTGTGAATTACCATTTACATCATCTGTACGAGTCTATGCAACGTATACCCAGAGCTCTAAGAAGTAGTACAGTATTGCATGTAAAAATGCCTCTCAGATATGAGCTGTGTAACTTTCAGTTGCATACATATAGTAAAGGAGTTGAAACAATTTGAACAGTATTTTCATCTAAGAGGCCACTGTTCCCCCCTCTCCTTCTTTAATTAGAAATGCCACCTGTGTTCTGATGCATTAGAGCCTGGTGGTAGAACTTTGGGGGACACATGCAGTCGGCTGGGTCATTGGTACAGCCAGGGCTGAACAAAGTCAGGCACCCTTCCAGCTGGAGGAGGCCTCTCCATCAAGTCACGCAGCAAGAGAGAAGCTAAAATGCAGCACAGCAGCCAGAAGTTTCACTGTGCAGGTCCCTTTTCACATGTCTGAGCAAGTCCTTTATAACAGACTCCAGTCACAATGACAAAGAATTATCCTTTTCACTATCTTTCTCTGTAATAGTGGACAAGTAACAGTATTTAAATGTTTTTCCAAAACTCAGCCCAGACAATGCAGTAATTTCACTCTGCTTGTAATAGAAAAAAAAAAAAATTAAAAAATGGTAGCAAACATCAACAATGCCACACAAAACATTATTTTATTTTATGGGTAATATGGCTCAGAAAAATTGTTTTATTCCAGAGATAAATTTAAACACATTCATTGGTTAATTTTTGTTTAATACAAGCAAAAAATGTCCCAAAACATTAAATGTCAGCCCTCTCCCCCAACTAGAATCTACTCTTTTATGATATCTCAACTTAGAAAATTAGTTAGCTGCCATATGCTACTGTAAAATTCTCATTGGTAAACTTAAAGTTAGGAATTACTCACCTAAATTCTCTGATAATTTCATTTCCCTCTCTTGCTAGATCCTTCAGAACAAGAAAACAGACTGATTATGGCTATTAATTTTCTCCCAGTACCTATGCCAGTATTTTCTGATTACATCAGGCAAAGTCTACGCCAGCAATGCCATGGCCAGAAACAGAAGACAATACCATACATACTCAGAAGATTGACTTCCTTCACCTCCGCTTTTTTATTCCAACTGTTTCAACTATTAAAACATCACTATAGTTGGGTAAGATTTTTTGTTGTTGGGGTTGTTTTTTTTTTAATATGTGGTATGTCTCCTGTGTTTAAAAGAGCTGAATTCTTGCTGTATGTGTGCTCTTTCACTTTTTTTTTGTTTTTTTAAAGACATGATGATGCAAGGTCTTGATCAGCACTACAGATATCAAATTTGGGAAGTTTCAGTTGAATATAAAACTCCTTATAAAGCTAAGCTACTGAAAATCAGGAACTAAAATAGAAATAGGCATCCAACTTGAATATAGTGGTGAGCATTCATAACTAATATATGAATTGCTACAATGACCTGGTTCACCTACTATCACAAACCTCTTATTCATGCATGCTTCTCTCTTCCCTTCCCTACAACTGTATCACTCATCATTGCTTTCATGTCTAGGTAGAGAAGTCAGTCAGTTACAATTATGTCATTTTTAAAGAAAACTAGTAAGATATCACAACCAACTAATAAAAAATTCCTAAAAACATGCTCCATCTCAAGAAGCTTTCAGGTTACTATTCTATTACCAAAAGTAGCATGAGACAGTAAGTTATGGACAAAATTTTCATTTTTCAAGAGTTTCAGAGTAATAAATCTCAACTGACAGTGGTGTTACCTCAAACAAATAAAAAAACTGGAAATAAAACATGAGACATGAAGTGTCCCCCACGTGTTCCTTCCAATTCATGACATCTTTCCACAGCAGGTGCATCAGCTTCTGTTCAGTTAGATTGCCTACACATTAAAACAAACCTCTGTAGAAGACAAAGGGATATAGATACTATCCAAAGACAATGGTTTGCTCCAGCACAGCTAGGGATTTTAAAAACTGCTATTCCTGTCTCCAAGAAGCCTTGGCAGAGCTGAATTGTAGCAGGTTGTCATCTCAAGACTGCTACCTACTATCAGACCCTTTCGCTGTGGAATTCTGTGAAGCATGCTCAAGTAAGCAAGAGTTTGCTTAAGCTAATTTAACTTAAGCACTGCCATGGACTTTTATGTATTTACCACTACAGTAACTGGCACACCTGGTAGCCACAATCATTGAGCCAATTTGATCCTGAAAACACTGCAGCTGCATTCACATGACGTTTAACCTCCCGGGCCCTGGTAAAATGTACACACCACCACAGAAGTAGAGATACTGTGCTTCCAGGATCGATAGGACACATCCAAAACCTCCTCCCTACATCTCTCTACTTACAGATTAAGAGACAACTGTGACTGTCAGCTTGGCACAGCAATCAGAAACCTTATGGCCACAAAGTCCAGCAAACCCGAAACCTGTAAAAGCACAATTGTTCATAATAAAAGGAAGTGCTAATAATGTTTTGAGATGGAATCCTGCAGCAAGGTATCAAGATGCTTTTGGACAAGCCAACTAGCACACAGCCTCAATCCTGCAAAGACATGTATGCTTCACTTTACTATGCCTGAGCAGGCCTGTTAGTTCAGGGCTGCTCCCAGTAATAACATTAAGCAGTTGTCAGGTTTTTTCAGGATAATGTCAAAATCCTCTGTGGTACACAACATTTTTAATGACGTACCTGCTGGTTTGTTTTTCATCCATAATTCTTTGATCAGATGGTAATAATGTAACTACCCTCAGTAAACAGTTCCCACCACAAATGTGACAGTAGGTGGCCAAAATACTGCTGCCAGGACAACAAATACACCAGGTTCAAAATTAAATTCTTCAGGATGGAAAAAAAAAATTAAAAATTAAAAAAAAAATAATCAAAACTCCCTCCACAACAATCTTCGAATTAAAAAGATTTGATTAATATCATAATAAGGGGCATAGGCATACAAATCTTTCATCTGAATAAAGAAAAAGTGTTTTGTCCTTGTGGTACAAGAAAATTATGATCTGTTTCTGTAGCAAAACTTCCCCCCCCCCCAAAGAAAGATCCCAGTAGCTGAACTTTAAACAAGCCATATAAACATGTACTTCATCCTAGTTTGCTGGCATTAACATATTTAGAAGTATTCCAAAAAAGAAACAGGAAATAAATATTGAACATTGTGACTGGCAAAGTTATTTTATCATGTTTCAATCTTCACCAAGCAGTACATTTTCATTAAAAGTTTTTATTTTGATATGCCAATAACATTTGAAACAACCAAGCAAACACTGACATCCCAGCAAATGCTAAACTTTGCTCTCTAAAAACACACCTAAGGACTGCTTGAAATACTGTGGTGGTTTGACCCTGGCTGAATGCTAGGTGCCCATCAAAGCTGTTCTATCACTCCCCTCCTCAGCTGGACAGGGGAGAGAGAACATAATGAAAGGCTCATGGTTCAAGATAAGGACAAGGAGAGATCACTCAGTAATTACTATCACAGGCAAAACAAATTAATTTATCCATGTCAAGTCTAATTTATTACTAAAATAAGGGTAGGATAATGAGAAATAAAGCCTAAATCTAAGAACACCTTCCCCCCACCCCTCCCTTCTGCCTGAGCTCACTTCCCCTACTCAAACAGGGGTCCTCTATGGGCTGCAGGGGGACAACCTGCCTCACCCATCGGCTTCCCTACAGGCTTCATGGGAATTGCTGCTCCAGTACCTGGAGCACCTCCTCTCCCTCCTCCTTCACTGACCTTGGTGCTTGTAAAGTTGATTCTCTCATACATGCTCACTCCTTTCTCTGGCTGCTGTTGCACAGGGCTGTTTTTCTCCCATTCTTAAATACATTATTACAGAAGTGCTACCACCATTGCTGATGGTCTTGGCCTTGGCCAGCAGCAGGTCCACTATGCCCACTGGCACGGGCTCCATCAGACATAGGGAAAGCTTCTAGTAGCTTCCAAAACCTTACCATACAAACTGAAAACAAATGCAGAACCAAGGAGACAAAGAAAAAAAAAAAAATCCATTCTTTATTAAATAACCTGCCTCACACATTTCTAGACTTATTTCCACTACAAGAGAGAAATAATTTTTAAAACTTATAAGACGTTTCTAGAGCTTTATAATTTGCTTCAATAATGACAGCATCCCCTTTAGGATACTCTCCTGCAGATGACTCTGGATTTCTAACTCAGACTGTACTCTGTTAAGAGTCATCATCCCATCTAATTGAAGGAAAGCAACTGCCACAAGGACATAATAGCTGTTTCTCTTCTATGCTTGCATATCAGATGATTGCAGCAGAATATTATACAGCACGCTGGTTCAATTCTTTATTCATTCCAACCTCCGGAATTGTTAAGCATTCCAGTAACTTCTTAGAACAAGCTTCCCCTTGCCATCGCAAAGTCTCAGGGTTCAATACTTCCCAAACAGAGCTCAATATTCAGAAGCACAAACAACATAAGAGATACCACTCATTTTGGAGATAAAGTAGTTTGCCGGTTCTATTATCCACATTAAGATGGTCTTAATCTCTAAGAGATGGAGTGCTTGATTTCAGTGAGCATCAGAATCTACTGTTCCACTAGATACAGAAATCGTGTCTCAAATGAGGCTATTAAATCATAGTATCCCTGGCTCCTGTTACTTACAGAAGGAGGGGCTATTTCACAGAATTTTATCCCTAGTAAAATCCTTCCACGCTACTTCAAAATGAAATAAATAATGCTTATCTTAAAGAATTCAGAGGTAGTTCTTTAAGATTGCTTGCCTCTTACTGTATTGTATATACTTAGTAACAACTTACAGCATCTGCACTTTACAATTTGATTCCCATTTATGTTTCTTGGAAGTTTTGGACAACAAAATGAATTCAATGCTTCTTAGAAGTCCTACCTAGTTGGACTGTCTACTCTGTTATTTGTAAACAATCAAATATTATAGAGAGGAAATATTTAAGGATTAGTATTCATTTTTCTGCTGAAGTTATGAAAACACTCACATAATGATACAGATTTGTATGTTTGTTTCTCTTACAGAATCAAAAAGGTATCTTCTTATAGCTGCCTAAACCAACTATGTATAAAGAAAATAAACATTCTGAGGTTTTTTGTAACATAATTCAAGTACATAGTCTTTCAGAAAAAAAATTTACATCATACCAAGTTAGTATCCTAACAGAACTGGCATCAAATGAACTACTTTCACCCTCAGCAAGGTAGACAGCAAGGTAGAACAAAGCCTACTGTGAAATCTTGTGCTCGATCCCGTATAGTTTCATTCAGTTCGGCACTAGTGCAACTAAGGTGGAGACTGTTACATCCAAGGGACCAACTTACAGCATATTTATGCAGTAAATCTGGAAAATATTTTGCAGTAATGCAGAAAAAATAATATATTTCTCTCTAGCCCATCCCTCCACAGTAACAAACTATGCAGCAAGTTCACTGAAAATAAATTTTAAGCCATTCCAGACACTGTCAAGTACCCGCATGGCCAGACAGATTTCTGGTTTGGCTGGACTGCTACTGTATGAGAGAGACTGGGAGAACATGGCAAAGGTCACTCTGTGAGATTGCCACTCTGGCACCTGGCCCACTGGATCTCCCAGCCAAGGCATCTTTCTGCCAAGCTTGGTGTGCAAATAGGAAATAATAGATTCAAAGGTACTACTACTGCAGAATCTCCACATGCAGTGTAGACTTCATATAGTCCAGAACCAGACAGGTTATATTAGCAAAGGATGATCCAGGATAAGTTTGCACCAAAACCATATCTTCATACTGCTTTGGCCCACCTATGCCAGCATCCCTCAATAAAGCACAAAGGCAGTTACAACTGCCAACTGAAACAGACCATTGCAAACTAGGGTTAAATGACAGTGTCACTAAAAAGTCAGTTGTCATTGCAGCATTGGTGAACTTGCAGCATTAGTCTGGTTCACCAAGAAGAGGAAAGCACTGAGCTGTGTAGGTAACCAGCTCTGAATAACAAAGGTCCCAAACAGTCCCCAGCTAGCATCCCATTTAGACCTGAAATTAAGATATGTTACAAGGATTTGGGGTTATGGCTACATTTTGCCCATTTCCTTCAGAGAAAGCTTGTCACATTGTATAAAAACCATTTAC
>JAVSBS010012866.1:0-16956 GCA_033124195.1 Coracias cyanogaster | reverse complement strand
CTGGAATAGAAAACCATACTGACAGCAAACCATATTTTTGGAAATTTAAACACTCAGTATCCACAGGAAAATATACTCAAGCTTTCAAAACTATTTTTCTGTCCCACAATGGTATATTCAGTACTTTTCCACTATGTTTATTTTAAAAAGAGAAACCCTGACCTGAAGAAAAAAGTCAAGAGCAAGATGAAACAGCAACTATTTCTTCAATGCTCCCTTTGCACTTGTCACAGTAAGACAATGTAATTTTCTTTTAAACAAGGTACTTTGGTCAGGCTAATGAAAGATGTATTATTTTAAATAACCTAGGAGTCCACACTGTTTTGCTTTATACTTTGCATATTGTTTGCTATTTCTAAACTTTTCCAAATTCTTAGTCCTTTTCACTTTGAACATCTCCTTAAGACGCATAGAATTTCTCCATATGTGAGCAAAAAGTATCTAAATGCATGCCAACAGCCCAGAATAAAGACAGTTATTTACATACTAAATGGCAAAACTTTTTTTTTTTTTAAGAAAACAGAAATAAATTGGCTTTTGGGCAACTTAAATTAGAGCAGAACTCTGAGCAAAATCCATGCCGAGAGAGGATCACTGCTACCCATACACTATTAGTATCAGAGTGATAAAAATAATCGATAAAGGACTAAGTTGACATTAGAATACTTGAGTGTAGACTGGAATGGATCATCTCCACCTATGAGCTTAAAAGAACAACCAACTTCTAGAATTACCTCTAGAAAGGGAAGCAGAAGAAAAAAAAAAGGGAAGCAGAAAAAAAAATCTAAAACAGCTTCTGTGAATTAGCAACTGCTAGATCAGGAGAACAGATGCTGTTATTTACAAAATGCATTCAAGCTGAAGCATTTCTGGTTTCTACAGGTCTCTAAATATTAGGTCCTATGAAAAAAAAAAAATCAGGAAACAAACTTTCTTTGTGCAAGTCACCAATGCACACCTTACAGTTGCTTACCTCATTAGTAAATAATATGAGATGAAGAAATATTTGTTAGATTTCTTCAGTTTAAAGCATTCAATGAAGTCAAAAAATAAAAATAAACCAAGCCAATACTATCACATGCGTGCTTCACTCCACTTCTTTTGAAAATAAAAATTCTAGTTACGATGTCCTGAAAATCAATTCAGCAGAATCATGTAAACTCATAAATTTACAGATCAAGTTATCCCAAACAATTATAAGAAAAAGTTGACTAAGCACAGCTCATTTCCATACAGGAAGAATGGCATACAGCTACCATGGAAAATTATGGAAAGGCTCCAAGCACAGAAACAGCGCTAGAAGTGACCCAGATATCGCACCTTACGTTACTTGGAGAACCTCTACTGTTTTCTTGAAACTCTTTATCCCAACCAAAGACCTTGCCAGAGTCAGGCAATTCTGCATTAGACAAGTTCTACAAAAGAAAATTTCCCTTTGTCTCTCTCAACAAGCAGACTGAAGCCTTCAGAAAGGAGACAAGTAGGCTGAAGGAGGGAGGAGTCAGATAAGGCAATCTAAAGACTATTGACAATTTAAGTTTTTTTTTTAAATGTTCACACCCCTGCTCAGAACATTCCCTGGCATGTCAAGATTAAGTTTTCTCCCTTAACTTCTCCAGCCAGTCTCACCACACACGTGATACAGACCCATCATCAGAGCATGTTTACAATAAATACTGCTACAGTTCTTTTTGTAGGCTAGCAGAAGCTGTAAATAAGATTAATCATTTAAGCGCATCATGTCATTACTTCAGCATTGAGAAGAGCAAGAGTATCTGAACACCACAAAAAAAAAAAACCAAACAACGGACAAATGTTTTCTAAGCCAGCAATCTGGCAGACAGACATATGAATTTTGAAGGGAGCACCCTGCAATACATAATTAAACCCATTCCACCTAATGGCTGGAAGAGACAGAACATACTTTGCTCTGGAGTGAAATCACACACACACAAAAAAGTATTTTTATTCACTTTACATAAGAGCACTATTTGGAAATGGAAAACAATTTGGGTATTGGCATTGTACAAGGAGACTAGTCAGCTTCCAGATGGATCAGATTCACCACCATCAGTGAGGATGCTATATTTAAATTTGTGGGCTTGAAAATACTATAAATTTCATATGCGACACCTTTCCATGGTGACTGGCCAACAGTAAGCACCACAGGAGAACACCATTATCATGCAGTAGGTCATGGTCAAATTAACTCAGACAAAAAAAAACCAAAATAAATCCCTACCACCTAACATCTGTCTAGCTATGGATTTCAGAGTTGACTCAAGAAAGCTAATTCTGTTATGCAGAAGGCTAAAAAGACTGAAGACAAAAAAAAAGACTGAAGTTATGAAGTAATTTATCAAATATTACACCAAAAGTAGGTTAAAGATTTGAAAACTTAGCCACTCTCCTGTAATACCAGAGTCATCAGGATAAACCGTTTGAAAGCAAGGAGCATATTTGAGTTTCACTCTTAACAAGCATGCACGACAGAGCTCAGACACGGAGTGTACACAAAGCAAAGAGACAGTGAACTCTACTGTGATTAAAAATAAAAAAATCTAGCAGTGAAACAGAAAAGTAATTCCTATTTTATCCTTTATGGACATACACAGTGGAACTACTACCTTCTCTCATGGCAGAGGCTTTATTTGTCCCACACACTGTGGTGGAGGAAGAGGACAGGTTGCCTTGCTCTAGCTGACACTAGAAGTCTTCTCATCCTTTCTGGATGCTCATTTAATTTAAATCCATACAAGTATTTTGCTGGGATTTGGAAAGATAAGGGTATTCCATTCCATGTCCCCTGTCAAGCAAGCCTAGGTCATGGGCAGTGCCTGAAGGTTGTAATATGAGAGGATATATATTTGGCTGCTGCTGTGACCCATCTCTTGTTAGGTGCCATACAGCCCTCCGCAAACTACAGGTTTCTGCTACATTTACCCACTAGAGCAGCAGGCCTAAGAAAACCAGGAGGTACTCAAAGTCATCCCAAGCCCACTCACTGTCTTTCAGCAAGAGACAGAGGTTCCAGATGCCAAGTTCCAGCGCTAGGTATCTGGTAAGTATGGTCTTGGAGATCAAAGGGAAAGCACTTAGAGGGTTGTCTCCTGCCATGCAGTTATCAACACAAAACACAGAATAAGAGGCTGGAAGGAAAAATCATCCAGTTTGCAATGTCCTACCTTTCCCAAGGACAGAACAAATAAGCATATTGCTCCTGCATGATGTTTAAGCACAGCTTAGACAAAGAGTTCTAGTGATGAACATGACTGGATAGTCTATGCCATTGCTTTACTATCCTAATCCTTGAAATTTTCCCCCAAATGTCTAACCCAAGTCTTGCTGGAATTTAGATCAACTAATCATTCTAGCTCATGTTTCCTTCCTTTTTGCAGCAGTCTTCTCGTCCTCTCCATCCCCTGTTTATTTCGGACCATACCGCCTTAGCTTCCTTTTTAGCTGACCATACCACTACCAAAAAACTTCCTTCACCAAAAAATCCAATTTCTAGAAGAGATGAGACAAGCTCCCATTAACTATGAACATAATTTTAAATTCTATGACTGCTCTCCAGTATTCTTACTCTCCCTTCACATCTTGTAATCTACAACTCAACAAGTGTAAAAATTTGTTAATCAAGACCATTGTGGACAGAACCTTGTAGAATCTGACCTTGCTCACCTTCTGGGATAATTACCTTTCCAGCTAATTTTACTCACTGTATAGTAGTTTCTAGATCATAATTCCCTAGCTTGTTAATGAGAACACCATGCAAAAAAAGGAGTCTGTTATATCAACACATTAACATTAACATTATAGCATCTCTCTGCACAAGCCTTGTGACTCCATCATAGAAGAAGTAGAAATGCTGGATTTAAAATAGTTTATCCTGGATAAGTTTGTTTTGGCTGTTGCTCAACTTATTTTTCTAGGCACTAAAAATGTGTTTTGTCACTGCTCCAGTATTTTTTCTTTAAGCTAAAGTTAAAATACACCAGTTTCCTCCACTTAGCCCATAGTGAAGAGGTATACACCATTATTCTTTTGGTGTCTACTATAGCCCTCCACTATCTTGAGATTCCTATCCTCTACATGGGATTGCTTCAGATAGTTTGGTTTTTACAAGTACCTCAGAATGAATTTCATCTACCAAATTGAAAATCTGTTGTTTATCCAAGCAACCTACAGGTTTTTTCCCCCTTAGTCTGGCAGGGCACTATTAATGCTTTCTTTTATCATGGCTATTAATCACACCAACTGGATTAACCATTTCATAGAACATTTCAGGCACCTCAGCGTTATTTGGTAGTCTGTTAATCTGTGGATCTTTTATTTCTTGCTTTCTTCTAATATCCCTTTTAGTTACACTTCATTATATTTTTGACTGTCCCAGTTTTGTTCATGCATCTTTGTGCACTTCATGTGCACCTTCAGCAACATACAGTTCCCCATTTTCTGTATGTTTCTTGTGTTTACATCAACAAAGACACCAGTAGAGAGCAAACTTATTTTTTAATTACTGATTTTTCCTTTCAATGAAGATGTTTGGTACTATTACATTACTGCTCAGAGGTTGACACCAGTTTCTTTCTTCCTTATATTTGCCTCCAGTCAAGCTTTACATACCAAATTCTAAGCTTTTTGACATTTGTGGGTTTTATTCTGCTATTCTGTCATGTTTTTTCTGAGGTAGGCTAACATCTTGGCACTCCTGCAGAACCTGCCCCGCTTCTATTCATTCTCTTTGACAATCTAAAAGACTAGTTTTATGAATTTACATACCTCAGCAGAGCAGTACATACTGCTCAGTCTTGTCCAAAAGATATTGGATGGTTATGAGAGATTTTAACTAGCAAATGTCACAATTTCAATGATTCTTCTCCAGATACTGATGTACACCTTGTATTTATATTCCAGTCACATACATCTAATTGAGGCTGGGTAGAATACTTTTAATGCTCATGTATTATGACCTTCTACTGCTGTTCATCCCCCGTATACTTGCACTGTTGTGCAGACACCTAGCACAGCAGATGGAACAACCCACTATCCTGCAACACCATAAGCAATAGGCTACAAATCTGCACAAAATACCTCACGGGCATTAAGTTATAAAAAAGCTATGATGTGTTTAGGTGTCTATCTCAAAAACCACTCATCAAAATATTTTCATACACAGACATTCAAACTCTTTTCACTTGGTTAAATCACTGCAATTGAAATATATATTTTTTTAAAATATTTTAAATATATTTGGTCAAAGTGACTTCAGCAGCTTTGCTTTTATTAATAAAAGCAAAAAAGTCTTAATTGGAAAAAAGGGGGCTGGTTTGCTAATACCGTCTTTATAACTCTTACAAAAACAAGTTGTCTAATCTAAATGAGAAATCAGATAGATGGCAATATATTTTAGCTTAAGAGAATACATCTGTAAATATATACAGCCTACAAAAAGAAACTCATTATCCTGAATCTAAGTAAAATCAACAGGAATTTACATTAAGCAATAATGTATTTTTATAGATTCTGACACAGGCAATACTATTTTTTAATAATGGCATTAATCATACTATTTATTACTATTTATTAATAGCAAAGAAGAAAGTTGCACACTTAGCATTTCACTATTGCAGAGAAAAAAAAAAAAAAAAGACAGACCATTACAAAGGCAGGCTTAGAGGGATGCCATGCTGACACAGGCTGTTGCCAAGCCTGCAGCTTACACCAGTCATATAATGCATTCTACCAACTTGTTCCAGACACAATGCCGCAAAAATACCAGCAGCATAGTTGTCCATGGCTAAATATTCGTTACCCTAACAGGCAAGAGGACATTAGCCCCAGAAAAAAACAGCTGTCAGACCACATGGAAAATTCAAATCTTTGATTTTCTCACTGACCTGTTCTGGATGTAGGGCAGAAAGATGAAGAAAGAACATTTTACAGTTCTTCATGTCATGGAGAGAAGAAGAAAAAAAAAAAAAATCAGTTCAGGCTCGGACTACTAGTCTGAGTTGGCCCATTCCATCCACCCAACCCATCTTTGGCTTCAAAGTTGCCTCTCCTGCCCTGGGCTCTATGTCATTTAATAACTTGGCAGGGAAGAAGGTTAGACAGAGTAATGGTAATATTGCTGTGGACTTAATTGTTTCATAACCCAAAAGATGGAGATAAAGTAATACAAGTGAGTCTTTTAAGTCCTGATACTGCTCTGAATAGGATCTCACATTTTTATAATGTTCCTAAGCTATTTACCCTTAGAATCATCGCTGAAAGCCACAAGTTCTGTGGGATAATTATATTTAATAGTTTGCTTTATCTGCCATCTTCATTGGAGAGATTGAATAAAATTCTTATTGGCCATGAAATCAACAGAAAACCATTTCATGCCTGACAATAGTCCGCAGCATCCAAAATGGAATACTTGGATTGGATTATTTCTTCCACAAATGCAGATCCAAAGATTACAATGAAAATTTTTATTTATGAATATGGCTGAAAGAACTAAGACTTGCCATTGTTAGTCACAGAATACAGAATACTTTCCTCTTAGATCTACTCTCTAAAAAGTTACAAAAGCAGCTTTTAAAGATTTTCTTAAAGTAATGTTGTATTTTATTTTATATTGCTCAACTTGTTAAAACCTTTACTGCAGCTGGGGTGTATACAATCAGTATCATATCCATTATACCTTTCACATCTACTTTTATTAATCAAGCCAACTACCACCATGGGATTTGAACCTTCACTTGCGGTAACAAGATGGACTTATTTTCTGCCAGAAGTTTTTGGCCTACTTAAAAAAAAAAAAAAAGCTAGTAACAAAGTTTCTAAACAAGGCAGTTGAACATGCCAGTAATTGCATGTATGAAAACCTAAAAGGGAGTCATCAGACCATTCATTCTGACCTCCCTCAAGACTCAGGTGAGAGATCACCACCTGTGAACAGACTCTGATAACTTGTGCCTGATAAAAGCAAGTCTTCCCTTAGCAGTCTGTCCCAGTGACTCATTCTCACTGATAATGAGCTCATTTGAATCTTTAACAGGGAAGATGTTGATGCAAAAGCGCTAGATTAAGCTTTCAATTTAGTTTTCAAGTTGGGGGGTTGTTTGTTTCATCGGTTTGGGTTTTTAAAGAAAAGCAGTAGAGCCGTCAAACCTTTCACGTAGACCACATGTTGTAGTTATAGCTTCTACTGACTAAATCTGCTTTGAGAAAAATGCCCCACACAGCCCAAACTGTATATATTTTAAAAATACTGTATTTATCACATTGCACACTATTGAGAAATTAAGAGAAAATAAGCATAGCCTCTCTCAGCTTCGTTAATCCAAATCCAGAATTTCTCTGAATAGCTTCAAAGTAGGACAGGGCAAAAAATGGATCTATATACAAGTTCCTTTAAAAACACGTTTCCTTTTATATATATTCTAATATATAATGTTTCATATATATGTGTGTATTGCATATATTATAATATATATAAAGCTTGTTTATACATATATTTTTAATTTTTTTTCCCTAGAGTCTCCTATATTAAGCCTGTTAATAAACACCACAGTGGGAATCAGGCAGCTAACTCCAAGCACAGGTCTATGTGATTAAAAGAAACACCTGAATTTCTTTTCCTACTTTGCAGCAAGTAGTATTTTTAGTAGTGCTGCTGGGCCCGTTCATACAAGCCCTGCATCAGAATTTCAAGACCTGGGCAAAAACTTTGGGTGACCAAGAGAATTGCAGTGCAAGTAACTATAATTAGACTGCAACAGTGGAAGAGTACAAAGTAACATTTATTTTCGTTAGCATAAAAGGTCAGTAAGCATAATCCTCTATTGGCTAGACCACATATAAGCTACCAAAAAAATAGTTTGAATCTTACCGATTCCAGTGGAGAAGATATTTACCAATAAACAACAAAAAGGGAATTTTGACAGGCCCTGCTTTAATAGTTTTGAAGCTCACACGGCTTTTAAAAGCTCAGAAACTTCCCATACCCATTTATATATTTAATTGGCAGCTCTGAATGTTTATATCCTGCTCTTGTATTAAAGCCAACTGGAAATATCACAGCACCGGTCACACAGCCCAAAACTAGAGCATCAAAGTTGCCACTTTAGCACTTCCTTCGGGATGCCCCAACAATCAGCTGCTTTCTACCCATTCAGCGCTGAACCCTCTCCGCCGAGCTGCACTCAAAAAACTTGACGCTTTTCCCCGCTGCCTTTTCATAACGCTTTCCCAGACGTGCCTCCACGGGGCGGGGGGCGCGTTTAGCGTGTGTTACCGCACGAATAAATCCGACCAGCCTGGGCCAGGTGCCCATCCTTCTGCACAGCTGAAAGTCGAGGGTGTTCTGAGAGGGACGGAGCCGACCGAGCCGGGAGGGCAGCCGCGGGGCTCTCCCGCCCCGTCCCAGGGCGGAGGTGGGGTCCTGCCGCGCTTACCTGCACCCCGCGGAGAATCGCCTCGCTCTTCTCCCTCACGTCGGGGAAGGGGCAGCGCTTGGAGAGCATCAGCAGGCGGGCCAGCACCTCGCTCAGCCCGTTGCGGACGGCGGGAACTAGAAGCCCGTCGGCGGCGCGGGCAGGCGGCACCGCCGCCACGGGAGCGACGGTCTCGCTCCGGCGGAGCACGGCTTGGCCGATGGTGTCCAAGGCGGCGGCGCGGGCGGCAGCGTCGCGGCTGCACAGCCCGTCCCAGCGCACCTCGCCTTCCCGCTCCTCCATGGGGCCGCCCGGCTGCTTCCCCAGCGCCGCCTCAGCAGCCCCGGAGCGGCCGCCCCATGGCGGGCTCCCGGCAGCCGCCAGCCCGCCCACAAAGACGACAATCGCGGCGGCGAGCGGAGTGACCGCTGCCCGCGCCGCATGGGGGGCAGGGCGGGCGGGCGCTGCCTCAGGCCCGGCGGGCGCCTTCGCCAACCACCGCCCGCCGACGCCGGGGCTGCCGAGCGAGCAACGCCGCTGGGGCTTCGGCTCTCCCGGCGGGGAGCGGGGCGGCCACCACCCCGCGGCGCCGCCGGCTCCTCCCCCCCGCCCCTGGCATGGAGGAGAAGGGAACGGCCCCGGCCCTGCCTCTTAGCCGCGGCGCGGCCCCCTCAGCCCTCCCCGGCAGGGCCGGGCCGCCACCGACCCCCCGGCAACCCCTCACCCGCAGAGGGCGGGGGACAGGGAAGGGCAGGGGCTAGCCCCGCCCAGGCTGGCGTGCCCACATGACGGACGCGCCCCCCAGCCAATCGCCTTCAAGCACTGGCTGCCGGCGGCCCAATGGCAGCGCGGAGCGGTGGCGCCGCGGGGTGTGTCGGGACGCGTAGTCCGGGCGAGGGGCGGGCCCCTGCGCCCGCCGAGCAGAGCGGCCTGTCCCGGCGGGCGGAGCCGCCGCCGCCGCCGCCTGGCGCTGGGCTCTCGGGCTGTTCGCCCCGGAGGCCCCGCCCGCCGCTGGCAGCGCCCGCCAGCCCCACGCCCCGCCGCGGGATGGTGCCGAGGAGCGGGTGAGAGAGAGCGTTCGCTGCCCTTCCTGCGCAGGTTTGTTGTTTTCTTCCCCGTGATCATAGAACCGTGGAATGGTTCAGGCTGGAGGGGAGCTCTAAAGGCCATCTGGGCCAACCCCCCTGCAGTCAGCAGGGACATCTCTAACTAGGTCAGGCTGCTCAGAGCCCTATCAAGCCTGAGCTCGAATGTCTTCAGGGATGGGGCCTCCAGCACCTCTCTGGGCAACCTGTTCCAGTGCTCAACCACCCTCATAGTAAAGAACTTTTTCGTAGTGTCCAGCCTAAATCTACCCCTTTCTAGCTTAAAACCATTACCCCTCGACCTGTCGCAACAAACCCTCGAGAACAGATCCTGCCCTGCCTTCCTATACCCATTCAGGTATTGGAATATCACTATAAGGTCCCCCTGGAGCCTTCCCCAGGCTGAACAGCCCCAGCTCTCTCAGCCTGTCTTCATAGGAGAGGTGCTCCAGCCCTGTGATCATTTTTGTGTCGCTCCTCTGGACATGCTCCAACAGGTCCATGTCCTTCTTGCGCTGTGATGTTGGGTTTTGTGTGTGCGCGCAGCGGGTTTATCAGAAGCAGATAGCTGGCAACAGCCAGGAGCAAAGCGATGCCGGCAGTGGATTTGCTTCAGAAATTTGTATTGGCAAAAAATGAAGTGCGCGCGTTTCAAGCGGCTGCAAAGTTTGTCAGATGTGCGCTTGGACAGAAGCCTTTGATGTAGCTTAAGTAAATATGTCAGCAGGAAGGAAAAAACAGCCAAGCAAGCGAAATACAGCACCTTCAATGCCTGAGATGGAAGGGGGGAGGGCAGAAATCCCTGGAATATTCTAATTGGGCAACCATTCTGCAGCCTTTTTATCCAAGTTAATCCAAGGTTATTTTAATCCAAATTATGCTGGGGCTGATGAGGCTGGAGAAAAGAAGGCTTGGGGGGATCTTATCCACAGATATAAATACCTAAAGGGAGGGTATGGGAAGGATGGAGCTGGGCTCTTCTCAGTGGTGCCCAGTGGCAGGACCAGAGGCAATAGGCACAGATTGAAACACAGGAGGGTCCCTCGGAACATCGGGAAACACATTTTCACTGTGCAGGTGACTGAGCCCTGGCACAGGCTGCCCAGGGAGTTATGGAGTCTCCATTCTTAGAGATATTAAAAAACCATATGGTCATGGTCCTGGGCCTAGGTGGCCCTTCTGGAGATGGACCAGATGGCCTCCAGAGGTCCCTTGCAGCCTCAACTATTCTATGATTAAGTGTAATCTGCCACCAAGTGGGCTGGTATTGCTGTTTCCCTTGCTTTTCCTACAGGGAAAAAAGGTGCTTTTTTGATAAAGTTTATTTTCAGCCAAGTCAGTTCCTTGATGCAATTCACCTCTTGGCAGAGAAGAAGCAAACAAGGACAGCCCCACCTGTTTGCAGCTATCATATTGAAGCAATCATAAAACTACAATTTTGAGTATACTGAAAGGCAGAAGAAAATCTGCAAGTAAATCAGAAACAGGATATGGGGCCTATAGGGTCTTGCATAATTTTTTTACATTTCTTATCTACACATTTCCCCCTCTAAAATTCAAACCTCAAAGCTGAAGTTAAATGCAGAACCAGCTACTCATGTACCACAGAAAGAAACAGAAATCCTTCTGAGTCCAGGAACAGAGCTTGGGCTGGCTCACCATCACCAGCCATCAACAGCTCTTTTATTTGTAAAGAATCTGGTTTCTTCATCTGACATTGCTGTTGTTTTCTGGCACTGCTTCTCTAGAGCTTGCAAAAGAAGTGTCATTCTATCATTACCTGTACGTTGCAGATTGGAAGACCAATCTCTTTTTCCCGTAAAATCCTTTCTGTGAGGAGTCTGCATTGCCATTGTTCAGCAGCGTGACAGGCCTGGACTGCTTCGTGCAGGTGCTTCCTCTAGGCCTTTGGCACCCTCGTGAGCAGTATATCTACTGAAATCATCACTACATGTAATAAATGGGAATCTTGACTTCTCTAAGCACTCAAGGCCTCTACCCATCATAACTGATGGGTTCAAAGAAAATAATTCTGCCAGTGCCTTTTATGTTTTCTTTTTTCTTTTTTTTTTTTTTTACATTTGCTACCACTTCAGCTTCCTGCCCCATTCTGTTGTCACATGTTATGGTCTCCTAGTTTTCCTGTGAGTAGGCATGTCACGTATGCTTACTCTATTTCAATCTAAATTTTGATCTTCAGAAGTTGGGTAGATCTCTTTCTTGCCGTGTTAAGTTTGCACTTGCTGGGTGTCTCTGACAATGGCTATATAAATCCAAGATCAGTAAAATGAACCCCAATCAGAACAGAAGTGTTGGTGCTAGCCTTTGGTATCGCTTTATTCCCACACTGAATGCTAAGATTGATTGAAAGTCACAGCAGCGCCTTTTATCTTTTAGAAGTTGTTTTTTCCACTGGCTGCAAGTGAACTCTGGCTACAGGAAACAGATTGTGAAACTGGCTCCAAGGCCTAAACTTCAGATTTCAGCCCTTTGTTTTATAGATTTTAATGCAGTACTTTGGTAATGGAGATGAAGGTGGCTTTAGTTTTTCCAAACCTGATCTCTGCAGTTTTCCGATACGAGGTCAAGCTTCTGTATATACTGCAAGACATTGTGGAAATCAAGGTCAAAGGCTACCAGTGGAATTAATCAGAGCCTGAAGTTAAGGGAATGTGTTTGTTTGATTTGCTTGTTCACTGACTGAAGTTAATATGCTTCTTTTTAATCCCTAAAGAATGGATAGGAGAAAGGCAGAATTATGAAGGAAACAATCTGGCAACTCATCCAGAATTACACCATTTGAGTTTTTTAAATGATAAGCTGAAGAAAAACAAATTTGTGGCTCTTTTAAACCTCAGTATTTCCTTCCTTGATGATTTATCAACTTCCCTCTTTTTTTAAGTAGATAAGGACTTCTATAGCTACATGCAAATGATATAAAATGGCAGAATTCTTTTTTGAAAATAGAATATATAGTAGTTGTATTCATGTCCTTTCTAAGAGATGAGATCTAAGTTATACTATATTTACTTTTAAAAGTGTTTTCCAGTTTCTGTATTCACAAAAGAGCAATTTACTGCAGAATACACTTAATCAGTTCCTGGAGAACTAGTGATAACACAGTAAAACTTGTGCAACTTAGAAGGAACTGCTTTTTAAATTAGATTCCTTCAACTGCTTTTATTTACGTCTGGTTTCGTTGAGGCTTATTTCATTCCAGCTAGGAAATACCTAGGATGGGATCGCTGTCTTCTAAAAGTTCACCCCCCCATTTTGGATCTGGGGTTTTGTATGGTGCCACAATAAAGAGGCACTCCACAGTATTTAATGCATTTTTTTTTCACAGCAACCCTCCAAGGAAGCAAGTTCGGTGACCCCTGTTTTGCAGAGAGTCACCAGAAAGCCAGAGGCTGCTCCTCTACAGCCTTTCAACCCAGGCCCAAGCTTGGTGTCAAGTCCAGACTCGGATATCATCTCAGCAGTCTGGCTTTAATGATCAAGCAAGCTATAGCATAAAATGCAGGAGAAAATGTGACGTTGTTTTACTTCTGAGCATGCTTGTACACCTACCATGTGTTCTGGACTATTGTAGGTTGTGTGTGTACATTTGCACCAAATTCTGCCACCCTGCCTCCTTAGAGGTCACAAATGCGGCAGGGATGGGTGAGGTAGCCACTGGCTGCTTCTTAGGAGAACTCTCAGACTATACTCCATTGAAATGCATAAACGTTGTCTGAAAGACTAAGGGCTAGACCACAGAAAAGGGTATAGGTAAACTAAAAATTCAGATCTGAAAAACTCCACTGAGCAGCCACCCAAACTCTGTTCTGTTTCTGGATAGAAATGCCCAGAATTGCCCTATGATGGGCATCTTGGCATCTCTCTCCATTTTGTGCCCACTTGTGATCTAGGAGGTAGGTAATGCAGCTCCAAGAGATGTCTAGCTTAGAGGAACCTCTGAGCCCAACAAGCTGGGTTCTTCTGTTACAGCCACAGCTGGCTTCAGTGCCCAGCTGCATTTGGTAGAGTGCTCACCCTCAGTGCAGTAATCCAGTGATAAGAGAATCGACTTTTAGGCCAGAGGGATTTATGTCAACATCTCGTAAATCCTAGGAGAGTATTTCAGGTGCTCAGAAGGACTGCAGAAGGGAGGGGAAGCATTCTTCACCTCACCTGATCAAGTTGTGACCCTGTTGAAAAGGATGACAAACATGTGGCACTCATGTAAACTAGAAGGAAGGAGACACAGAGAGCTGTGGGCACTTCCGGTTTGTGGTATCTATTCCATGCTGGTTTTTATCCAGGAACTACCAAAATGCATAAATAAAACCCAGAAGTCTCTTTCAATGATTAAACTACATGAGAGAGACCCATCCTAGTTTTAGTCTGTCTTTTGCCCCAGATGCCATTTCCTTATCCTAGATTCTTACACGCCTTTCTGAACAGGGTCATAACTTCAAACGAAAAGGTGGTGACTCCCTGTTTCCTTCCTGCTCTTCCTCCTCCTAGTCTAGCATGGTGGTCAGGGATGCAGCATGAATGCTCCCCAGGAACTCCCACTTCCCGGCCAATGCTCTCACCACTGGGTAACAGCATAGAGAAGATAGTCACTGTTTCCTCCACTGTTTCTTTAAAAGAAAATGAACATGCTTGTTGGGAATTTTTAATCTGCTGACAGCCCAACAGGCCTTTTAAACACCTTTGTCAGGCTGTCTGTTAACACAGACCTTCGTGTTTTCCAGTAATAACACAAAGAAAAATGCTGTGGCCAGCAGCCACATGAAATGAAATCACAGACCGGAGAAGCTACAGGGACTCTTTATTCATTGTTTTAAAGAACATATTTTGGCACTTGCTGCCAGAAGAGGACTCCAAATTCTGAGTCCTGAGAGGACAAAGGTGCCAAGCATCGGGGTGGAACTTTACACACATCTATGTTCATAGAGTTTCCCCGCACACAGCTTTTGTTAGCTCCTCTCTGAGCGTGCTGCTTGTTTTGGCTGTATACCTGCACTCCTTTTACATTCAGGGAATGTTAAGCTTATCCTTACCAAACTCGGGATTCAGCCCTGAGGCTGGAAGGCTCATATATCCTGGAACAGCAGTCCGTTATCAGTCCCATCCCTCTGTGATTTATTAAGGTCACACAGAATAGCAAGAATTTGAGTAAAGTCCCTAGAGGTCCACTAAATAGCCTTGCAGTCAGAAACTGTGCACCTAGTTAATAGGGAGGGAGTGTCTCTTAAATAACTCATAAGCAATTGAAGTTAGGTTTATATATACAACATTGTGTAGGATTGCATAGCATCTTGCTCAGGTTTTTTCTCCCATCTCTGGAGTCATGCAAGTTTAAATATACAAATTACGTGAAACAAGTATTCTGTTGCATGGCTTTGAAGCAGTGATAGACCATTTTTGCTTTTTTGAGTACTCGTTATACCATATGATACACAAACATTTGGCATTAATACTTACGATATTGTGCCTGTTCAAGATGCACAATGTGGATGTGTTGGAGTTGCTGTGAATATTCTGAGTCATGTAAACAGATGATATTATTTAAAATTATTCTTCAACAAAGTAAGTCTCCAAAATAAGATTGAGGAGTTGCTCTGACTCAGATATGCTTGCAGTTTTTCTGCATCTTTAAAGACAACCGTGCTGACAAAAGATGACTTCGAGAATCATTTCTTGCCAGGAGTGAAATTTATCTTGTTAGTATTTTTTTTTTCTTATCCTTGTTCTTAGGTTGCCTGATTGTACACATGCAGAATGGAGTTCTTGTTCCCTGCCAGGTGCCTGGTTATCAGTAGCATGGGGAAATTAAAAAAAAAAAAAAAAGAAGCAGGGATGGTAGTAGGTAAAAAGAGACAAATCCTATGAATAATTACCCTCTTTGTGTTTCTCTGCTCATCTGTGTCATGCTCTTCTAGTTATCTGGCTAAAAATTTACCTCCTACTCTGTCTCCAAGCTAGGTTAAAATGTGTTGGATGAAAAGACTGACACTTTCCCTGAGAAAGTATTGGTAAAAACAGAAGTTTGCTTTGCAAATAAATTCCAAGGCAACGGTGGGGACATAATCTGTGTGTTTCATCTGCCTGGAGGGCAAGTTGCAATGTGAACCATCTTTCAATAATTCCATTAAATATTGACATAAAAGGTGAAAATTATCATGCAGTGAAAGCATTTACTGTGAATGAGTTGGTACCTGTAATAACTATCCTATACCTCGTTATATTTCTTCACTGTGATTGTAATATCAACCCACTCTCACATTTGCCCCACCCTACCCTAGTATGTCTTTTGCTTTTTTGCATTTGCCCTTCTAATCTCTAATTATTCTGCCTGTGCAGATACACAGTCTTCTATACAGGAGACAGTTGCCCTTGAAGTCCTTCCCTTTCCACAAAAGCAAAGTCTTCCTTTTTTTAATCAAGGGTCAATACCAGTAATGTCCTCCTGCCTTCCCATCTATCAGAACACAAGCGCCTTGCTTTGCTTTCTAGAAAGCTGTGAAAGCTCCTTCCAATCTGATGAGCAAAAGCAGATTTTTGAGACTGAAAAGTAGTGACCAGGCTAGACAAACTACATATGGAAGACAGTGTGATGGCATCACCGGCAGAAAATAACAGTGAGGAGAAAAAGTAACTTCTTACATTCTTCATGTAGAGTACTGAGGAGAGCACCTTCAATTTCCACATCAGTCAGTATATTAAGAGCAAACAGCATCTCTTGGAACTGGATCCTAAGTATGAAGGGAAAAAATCTGACAGTTATACTCATGTGGGAAAAAATGGCTTTTTTAACTTTGTAAAAAACCTCTAACTTCTTATTCTAGAAGAGAGAGCTGGGAGAAAAAAAGAAGACCGAAGGGAGAAGAGCCAGGAACAAAGCGATAGGGTGGTGTAAATACAAGGAAAAGAGAGGAGATGAGGGAGAAAAAGCAACTGTAAGATGGGGGTGGATGAAAGGAGGAGGTAAGAGAAACAGAACTGTGAGGGAAGTGAGCAAGCATATTAGTGACCGTTTATAGTATTTGGTTTTGTGTTTGATGCTTATTACAAAAAGGTTATATTTAATTGATTCGGACTGATGAAAGACTTAGAAATGTAATTATTTTGATAACACTATATTCTAGGCAAGATGCTTTCTTGCTAACATAGCAATTGTTACTAGATAGGAATTTGCAGTCTTGCTCCTCTGAACGCTAAGTTCAGTTATCATCTCCTCATACAGGTTAAAGCAGTTTGCACCAACTTGATTTACCAACAAAGTATTGAATATGCTTTTATCATGCACTCATGGACGAAGGCCCAGTTTAATGAGGAATTGAGTCTGCTATGCTCACTGAAGAAAACAGCAAAACTGAGAGGAGACCTCATTGCCCTCTACAACTACCTAAAAGGAGGTTGTAGCGAGGCTGGTGTTGGTCTCTTCTCTC
>JAVSBS010012864.1:25999-53077 GCA_033124195.1 Coracias cyanogaster | reverse complement strand
TGCTTTTCTTTTGAAAAGATCCCTCATGGAGCAAATTGTAATGGGAAATACCACAGGGTCATGGGAAAAGGTTCATCTGTACTCTTCCCTGCTTCATACATGCTTCTAAAGGTCTAGTGTATGTAGTGGGTTTACAGTTATCGATATTTTAGCCCTTTCAAAATTATAAATGGCAGATATCAATGTACTAAAACAGGTTCTTTTTTTTTTTTTTTGACAGAGGATTGTTATGTATCAGTTGTAATAATTCTTGTTGGCTGCTTATAGGTCTTCCCTAAGAGGCAAGCTCAGTATTATGAATAGCATTAATTAAGCTTTACTTTCTTATTGATTATCTTTTCTTTTTTTTTTTTTTTTTTTATTTCAAGTTGAGAAC
The DNA here is from genome assembly GCA_033124195.1 of Coracias cyanogaster. Lineage (NCBI taxonomy): Eukaryota > Metazoa > Chordata > Aves > Coraciiformes > Coraciidae > Coracias > Coracias cyanogaster. The sequence goes on along the minus strand of JAVSBS010012864.1, from coordinate 52,701 downwards.
ATAATTTTGTAACTGCTCAGTTAGCCAAACAATTCTTCAGCATTTAGAATGTGACTTTCATTTATATTTTATCATTAGACTACGACTAGTTTTCTGATACTGCTAGTTACTCCTTTGGGCTTTCTGTGAATTAGTTGGGATCATCTGGCATACAGTTGCTTCTGGTGCAGACAAAAATACCAGGATGTAGCTTCCACTCTGCAACTACTTGGAAATGTCTACTTATTGACTCATTACTTACAGTAAATGCAGAAGATAATTTCTCAAAAACCCCAATGTTAGGTGGTATATTTATATTATAATAGGATAGAATCATTGCATGTTGGACCCCCTCCCCCTACCCTTGCACAGGAACTCCCATCAAATGTAGGTTGGACTTCACAGATGAGAGAGAGGAGAGAAAACAAAGATATGCAGGAGAACAAAAAAAGACATCATCAACAAACGGAGGAAAAAGGCAGAAATTTGTGTTCCACACGGACTCCAATCACCCATTTACCCAAAGTGAGGAAGTTGTGGTTACATTTGAAGGTGTAGCTGTCATACTTTCCTCCACCCCAGGTTCTGCACTGCCTAAAGGAAGGGGTGAATCCTACTGGCTAGTCAGCAGAGCAGAGAGCTAGCTCACCGCTCAGGCTCTGCAATGCCCAGCAGGCTTCCCATGGGCTCCTGAGGCATCTGCTGGGGACCATGGACCAGGTGGGGAGCATGGAGAGCTGCTGAATGGCAAGGCTAGGCTGCAAGAAAGCATCCCACCTGTGTGGAGAGGGACACTACTATGGCAAACACACCATTTTGTTTCAAATGTCTCCCTCAGTTGTTCTGCGTGTGCTTAATTTCTGAAGTGGCCTTACTGAGTTTTTTGTTCTAATAACTCCAACTACAGGTATTGCAAGGCCCTTCTGTGCTACTGCTTTGGTGCTTTTAAGGAAAGACAGTACAAGTCTGTCTCAAGCCTTTGAGAAACTTGGGGTCTCATCACAGTCAAAGTCTGTCGTACTTTGGTTTCAGTTCTGAAAAATGTTTAATGCCATTATTACAAAATCTGTATAAAGCTTTGTCCCCCTACCACCGCCTGCAAAGTAAGAGGTTATACATCAAAGACTCTTTGTCTCCCTCAATTAAATAGATTTCCTAAATGGACCTCCTAAGTTGACCATTAGTCTTATGACGCAATAAAAAAAAATATATATATATATGTAACAGGAAAACCTTCTATATAAAAATATATAAGCCTGTAAAGTCCCAACAAATGTAGCTAGGGACATTCACACTTGAAACATTTACCACAACAGCAAAGAGTTGAACCGGATAAACAGTGGCGGCTTTTTGATAATCACTTCCTGACACAGAGTTCCCCATTAAAATGAGATAACAATCTGTTCTCAAAGACTCTGGTCAAAATTTGAAAAAAAATGACAGGAAGCTGTGTGCCTGAACTGCTTTTACAGCTTTCAGAACCTCAGACTCTGTTTACTGCTTGGTCCTACACTTGCAATGTAAAAGTAAATTTTGGGTGGCCGTTACTTTCTTCTTCTTGGGACAGGACAAACAATTCAAAAATAAAGGATGTCAAAGATACTCTTACCATGTAAATTAGTTTTATTCAAAAAAGATTAAAAAACCTAACAAAGCTTGCATAACTACATGAGGTAGTACATGTAGCAAAACAGAAGACAGAATGTAGTATTCGGAAATATGACGAATATGAGTAAGTTTACAAGTTGGAAGGAAATAAATTCAACAACAGAAACATATACCAAAAATAAAGTTTAACAGCTTTTCAGACTTAAAGCACCAATATACTTTTCATAGAAAGAAACATATTACCACTACATGTTCTTCATATACCATAATATGGTAGAATTAATGCACAAGGCTGTTCATGATAAACTAATTTCTTAAAATGGTGAAGTACCAAATGACACCGTTGTCACTGGGCACCACTATACTTCCTGGCCTGCAGAAGTATTTGCCAGGTCATGAGGAGCGAGGTTAGCCTTTGTTACCATTTTATCTAAGTTATTTTTGAACATTTATCCTCATATTAATGTATAGTATGCAGATACCACGTACTGCCTAAGGCCTCAAGCTTGCCAATTTTTACGTATGTGTCCAATCCCAAGTTTTTTCTGAAACCCAATCTAGGTAAATTGAAGGAGTGACATGGCAAAAATGAGGTATGTATATGTGAAGAACTGCACTGCCAAACTGATGGCTTATTCCTTAATTTCAGGTTACTCCACTTCTCAATATGAAAATTTTCTCAGATCCTTCAAGGTTATACATGTCTATCTCTCACCCACCCACCCCAAGATAGCTGAATAGCTGTGAAGGACTAGAGCATAATGAGTTGGTTATTTGAACTAAAGAGTTTAGCAGCATCCAGTAAGCATATTATTAACATATTTAAGAAATAATAAACATGAACGGCCCGGTATCTTTAAATTATTTCTTTAGAGGAAAACATGCTAATATGATCCAGGACTTCCTTATGTTTTATATTTTCCCATTTATTTCAAAACAGGTATTTGTACTCGTTATGATCAGTGTGAAATTGAAACTGTCTAGCTCTTCATTTACACTTGCATGGCTAATGCTACTGTAGATCACCAAGAAGTTATATATATTTTTATTTTACTTTAATGTATGATTTATTATATTGAATTATTGCGATGGCTTCTTTTATGTACATTGGAAATAAAAACTCAGGCATACCTATGGTATAGTTTTATGGTTACTGCTAGTGGCATACATAAAGCACCATATAATAATATATTCAGATGAAGAAAACAAAGAACATTTATGAGCTTTGAATTAACTGTATAGGAGTAACTGCTAAGAAAATATAGCAATATTTAACACAGGATTTAAAAATTTTGTATATATCATTATAGATTTTCAAATTAATTTTTCTCCCATGTTTACTTTTACAGATTTTTTTCATTAAGATATATATGTAATCTAAACTTTTTGGTGGAAAGCAGCATACATCTTCTGTACAATAATGTTACAGCTTTATACAAATTTTAGGAATTATAAAAAATGGTCTTTATTATTCTCTTTGAAGTTCTCTGGTTTCACTTGCCTGTTTTACATTGTACGTGCTAGACTCAAACAACAGCAAATACTCTGAATGCCTTGCTTCCTGGAGGATTCTGTAAACTGAAACATAAAAACATTCCAAACGTTATTTTTAAGACTGCAACACTCCCTTGACAACTTTTTTGAAATACAGTTCTAGGATCCTGCAACTCTTCTTGTGACTCCTCATAACTTCAGCTATCTAAGAATTTTTTTAAGAACTGATACAAATAAAAATTGCACAAATTTATTTAATCTTCCAAGGAGCTTATTAGGAACAAATCATAACATCAAAAAATTCAAGTATTCCTTTGTGATGAGGGATTCCGGTTTAAAGAATAAAGCTCTATTGAAGAAGAACACTAGAAAGAGTTTTTAAGAAAAAGATAATGCATGTATCTTGCGCTCAGTATTCTAATAACTATATCTGGAGAGAACTTTCAGACCTAGGAGATTGTTTGTTAGCTGCTTATATGTTGAAGAACAGATTTTTAAAGATAATTAATATTTTACAAAAACAATGGAAATGCCTTCTGAACAGCTTCAAAAGAAAAGAAACCAAAATAACTGAGTGCAATGAAAGTTTGTTAGAATAATTTTTGTCTTATAAACTGAATTAGCATGTTATATATAACAGTCCCATTGTTTTCCCTTTTGCAAATCCTGTCTGAGGCTTATCTGGGAAGGAAAGGGAAAGAAGGGCACAATGAAACAAGTTGCCTGAAATGGCATTACAAAACATCATTGTCTGCTTCGCAGAAAATTTGCATGGGACTCTTTTTCTAACCACTGACCTTCCAATCAAGGTCTTTGCCAAGACAATAAAGTACAAATTATAACTAAATTTGTAACACTTGTCCTGGCTACAACTCTAGTCAATGTCAGTAAGGAAGCACTCCTTCTGAGGGAGCCAGATGGTTACGGGGAAAGGTCAAAGAATACGCAAAATCATCCACTAAACAAATGAAATCTGTATTTTACAAGTTTCCAGGTTTGTTGAAAGGTTTGAGGGAGAGAGGCTAGGCATTGTCCCACTCCCAAATAAAAATAAGTTAAAAATACTGTATCATTTCCTAATTCCAAGTTCTCTACAGAAACTTCTGGAGGTTTTTCCCCCCATAAATCAAGGTGGTAACAATCATTCCCAGCTTTACAGGACTAAAAGACTGGTACAAGATTTTTTTTACGGTAATTTCTCTTCCTTTCTTTAGAAACTGAAGAACACTTCCAGGGATTTAATTTAATCTGCCACATGCAGCCACGCATTATCATCACAGAATGCACAAACACACTGAATACAACTAAATGAACTTTCGCAGCATCTCCATGTCTTTCAGAAAAACACTGTTAAAAACAGTCAAACCATTATAAAAATTGAATTTTAAAATATGTTTTGATTATTGTGAATTTTAATGTTTGTGAACATTATTTACGATCCAGGCTTACTCATTCAATACCGTGTAAATCACTAAGAAACGTTTCATCATGAACCAACATCAGCTGCTAGAACCCATCTATTTCAGGTCGTCTAACTTGGGCAGAATAAATCACTAATGTTAATTCTAAAAAAATCCCAAAGAAAGCAAAGGCAATTTTCATATAAAATATTGTGTTAGTTGCATCAGAACCAGCAAAGTAAACAAGAGGGTTATTTTATTTCATAAGCAGCTTTTTTAGAATAATGATTTATGAGCTCAGAGGAGGCAGGCACCTCTGGTACCACAGATTCTCCAAAGTCACCACAGTTGTTACACAAGCTCTGCAAATCACCCATTTTGGGCTATTTGTTTGTTTTCTAGCACTTCCACAGATACAAACAGACACAATGCAGGATTTTGTAAATCTTATTGAGGTCAAGGGTAAAGTGTAATCTTTAAGGCCGTGTTCTGTACCTTTCTGAATATATCCCATTTTGAAAGGAAGCAACGTACACCTTTCTTTTGTCTACTGGCATAACATCAACATAACCGCCCTGGTTGCGGATTACACCAGCATGTACTGCTGCCCGGCAGATACTGGATATCTAAGAAAGAATGAGGAGAAGATTAGTTTTAGTTTATCCTTTTATTTCAAAATTGTTTAGAAGAAAACTAATAAAGACATTTAAACCAAGTTCCAGGAAACAACTGTATTTATTGCATGGCTAATTTTATTAAAGTATTTGAATTTGTTTCAGAGAAATTAGGTCACTTTATAGAAATACAGACACTATTTCTTCAAAGATCTCCTTGCAGCATGACCCCAAAATAATTTATTTCAGGCTATTTCAGTTCAAAGATGAGGAACATGTTTGCATTCAAAATGAAGGGCTCTATCAGCCTTCATGTCAACATCAAAGAGGTAGTAAAACCCAAACTTTTATCAATTATTATAGATCAGGAGATTCAGATTAATCTCCAGCCAGAGCCAAACAGGGGAACCATAGAACAGCAAATGCACATTGCGGTCACATGTTTCTAGGATGATGTCCTACCCCAAAGCTGAAGGATAGGCTGCAATAATTTCATCTCTAGGTGCAACACCTCAAACAACAGTGAAATGATCCATATTCAAAGAGAACATCACAATTTACTATCCAGGCATGGACAAATACTAAAAGCTAATTAAATTAAAGCTATAATGAGAGCATCAAACAGAAGGTAGAGGTCTAAAATAATTCCTTAGCTATGACAGTTGATTAATGGCAGACTAATGGCTTTAGCTCCTCAACTCTGAGTGAGGAAATGAGTCAGGAGGTGAAGACTCTCACATTTTTTCAAAAGAAGAATTTTTAAATCAAAGTCTAATTTGATAGACTTTATGTAGGCAAAATTACACAGCACTGTTGGGTCTCATACCTTTACAACACAAATTTAGGTTGCTACACAGACCCACTGTCAGTGAAGGAAGTGTTAACAATTACAGGAACTTGACTCCTATAAACTGATGGGGTCCGACAATATCCACCCAAGGCTGTTAAAATTAGCTGATGGCTTTACAAGGTTGGTCTCCATAATCTTTGAGAAATTGCAGAGATCAGAGGATGTGCCAGAAGACTGGAAGAAGGCTGAAGCCAACCCCATCTACAAGAAGCTCTTAAAGGAGTATCCAGGAAAATGGACCATCACGGTATTCTATGATGCTATGAAAATTTTCTGTGAAGTCAATTGTAGTTTCATCTGAGTGAAACCTACATTCTCTGGCCACCAATTCCTCTCATGACTAACATCCACAGAAGGATTGCTCAGTGACAATCTTGATAATGTTCATTTAAATAATTGATTTCAACTTGCAGTCCTATACTACTCTTTCAGCATTTAAAAATTATTTGCCAGAAGAATGAAACCTCATAGATACACCAGAATGTAACTCCCAATCTTCAACTCACAACACAGCAAAGTGTGATTCCAGCTACAGTGAATCTCCATTTAAAGCCAAGCTGTTTTGAGGAAAAAGCCTTCACTGCAATACCACTCTCCACAACCAACCTTAAAAATTTAGCCAATATAAATATCAATAGCTGGTCCCATAGATTACTATTTAAACACGAATTGCATTTTTTACAGTTCTAATTGGAATAATTTATATTTGTTCCTGCAGCTATCTTGTAATCTCAATGCTGAATAAAATCAGGAATTTAAAATAGCAATGTTTTTCCAACTCTCGTTCCAAGCACAGAACTTTCCAGTTTCACTGTTACATAGTTTGCCTTTTAATGCTGCAATATTTCTCAGAAGAAGACTTCTGAGGGGATGCTGCTGAGTTCGGTGTTGGCCTGTGTGATCAGGCAACTGATGGCTGAATCGGTACAATGACTCATGCCATGGGAGTAACTAAAGATCAGACTGATCATGTGCAATTTCAGATATAGAAATGGCCTCTGCAATAGAGAATTACACTCTAAAGAAAGAAAAGATGAGGTTTACAAGCAATTAACTATAGCGAAGAACTAGAAGAAGACTATTAATTACTAACACTATAATATAGTAGCAACTTTGTTTTCATTTCACATCGGAGATATAAAAAAAACGTTATTTGAAGGTTTCCAGTCAAGTGAAAGAAGAAAGGAAATGTCAAGGGATGGAGACTTCGAAAGAAGAGGCTGACTACTTTGTTGGAAACTTTCCAGTCAAGGATGAGGTAATTGTTAGGGTTGGGACCACACTTGGTTACTGGATCAATGAAGTATAGCTAGGCTAATGTACATTTTAAAACTAAAGGTGAGATGCTTATATGGGATATGTGAAAAAGGAAAGGTCAGAAGAATGGGGTTGATGAAGCCGACTCAGAGGCTATTTTCAGCTAAAAAACTATACCAGTATACTGATGCTGCTTTCCAGATGAGATTGGGGAACAAATGTGCATACGTTCTGAATACATGAACAATTAAATCCGTATAAATTCAAAATTATGATCAAGCTTGTATAAATAGAAATGAATAAATGCATGTAGTCTTATAAATATATATAGAATATGATCTTTTTTTAAATAAAGTATTATATGCTGTGAGGTTTCAGGAATTTCTCATTAGTTTGGCAATCTTAATCTAAATGTAATCAGATTCCAGTTCTGATGCCATAATATTTCCTATGCTTAATAATATTATGTCATCTCGATCATACTTCCTTGAACGTTAAGGTGAACCTCCTGTTAATTTAAGCAGAACAGGATTTCTTAGATCTATCACAAATTTCACCATATTTATTGCTATTTTACATTAGTAGTCTTATACCACTTTCTGGACGTTTTCATCAGTGATCTGGGTTTGTTTCCTTAATTTTCATGAATTCACTGCAAATGATACATCTAAGGCAAAATTTTTAAACAGAAACATTTCACACAGCATTATATGTCCCTGCTTTATTGCTGAGCTGTGAACTCTCTGAAATTCATTAGTATTTAACAGGTCATAGAATCTGTATACCAATCTGCTTAAATATTTTTCTTCTTCAGCTACTCAGTAAAATACCAAATATCTGCCACAGCATAACAGTACTCTGCAAAGGCATTTTTACCATAAACATCTGTCCCTCACCATCACAGGACTATAGAGCTATTTAATAGATTTTTAACATCATATTGTTTGTATTTTACTAGGTCAGAGAATTATGAATACTTTTGCAAAAATATTAGGGTAATATGTCCATATATGGTTACTGAAACAAAAATTAATATGGCCGAAGTCCTCAGGTGGTATGAAATTACACAATTCCATTAAATTATTCAGATAAAAGACCTTTCTTGATCTATAGCCCACAAAGGAGGCTTACATTTTTTGTAGAATTGTTCAATCAGCACCCACAATGTAGAGTCACTAGTGGTAAGAAATTGCCTTCAGGAAAATGTTGCCTACTGTGAAAACAAGAGGATAAATAAAAATCTTAATCTCTTTAGAAATTTTTATAAGGCAACTGGAATGTGGGTAAGGACTTCTACCATATATGCATCTAAAGTGTGACCATTGCAATAAAATTTTTCCCCAAAAAATCTGCAAGTGAAAGAATTTTCAACTGAACTACTGTAGCATTTCCTCTCTAGAAAATGTTTGTTATTTTGGTACTTTGATAATCCATGGACTAACAGCAATGCAGGAAAATCTCCGTACAGGCAAGTGCTCCAAGATTATGTCCAACAGAGTTCAGACTCTGTTTTTATTTTATTTCACAAATTATGTCAAATTGAAAACTGCTTTAAAAATATGGATATTGTTAAAATACTTTCCAATGTTAAAATGCTTTTCAACATGACATAATTCTGAAATTACAGAAGTAAGACTCAAAAAGTTTTAGGCAAAATGGATTAACCAACATCAACAGGTGGAACCAATTTTTCAGCACAAGACGGTCTCCCAACAAGTCAAAGCATTGCTATGTGGAAACTCTCAGCAGCGGGGCCAGTCAGGACACAAAGCAAAATGGTGGCAATGTGTTTGGACCATAAAAGAATGAGGAATTTGTACTTCTGTCTGCTGAGAACGACACATACTACAGCTCTCATTCATATCATAATAGCTCTATTCAAAAAAGAAACTGATTGTACCATAAACTCAGAATAAGAGATATTTTTGCTTTAAAGAGCTTGCAATCTACCTCAAGACAAGTGGAATAAAAGGAGATCAACTGAAAAAGTAGAAGGTATAGAGCACAGAGGGATGTGTGTTACATGAAAACTCTCCACAAACTTACGTTTATAGATGCTGGCTGTTATGAACCATAGCTGTGGTTTATCTGCTACAGAGAAAGAGACAACAGATAGCTGGAAGAATAGAGAATGAAATAATAGGGAATTTTGTTTGAATCAAGATAGGGACAGTCATGGCAATGTGAAAAAACAGGAGGAAAAAGAGTAAAAATTCTGTGGGGCACTAATGATAAACCCGACAACAACCCTTCTCAGGAATGGAGAGAAAAAGAGTCACTGTAAAATATGAAATGCTTTTAAGAATGGATGTCCCAATCAAACCAAAGCCAGAAAAGGAAAGGTTTAACTAGATTTTCATGAATACTACAAAAACGGTTTTGTTAACCTATCTTTTTGCATCAGTTATATTTATTAATGTTATTTGCTTCTCTTTCTTAATTTACGTGCACAATCTTCTTTATTTACTGAATGCTAGTGGCCTAAGCAGTAGTGCAAATAAATAGTCATGTGCATATGTGCAGACATCCACATGTATATATACGTATTTTTGAAACAAAAGAACTTGCAGGAATGTCACAAAAAACCCATCTGTTTTGTGGAATCAACCAAGTAGATCATGGACTTCAATTTCAAATACATTTGCTATAACAAGTGGACAAATGAATTCTCTATATCTATGAACAAATCTGTCTGTGAATATATGAAAAACTGCAAAAATGGGCATGCTTATAAAACAGATTATTCTCTATAAATGCTTCATCTGAGACTAGTTCAGTAATAAAGTATAAAAAATACCCAATCATATTATTTAGTGAAAACTTCAATAAAAAGTATCTAAGCTTTAAAATAATGTTAATGTTAGCACCAAAGGAACATTGCAGAAAACCACATAGGGCTGATACCATCAATGAGAACGTCTGTATGAATAATGGTAGGACACATCTGTCTACATCTGAGCTAGATGCCCTAGCACCCTTCTGTAGGAAATGGAAAGGAATAGACATTTATCTCATACTGAGGCAGACACTCTGAAAAGGTCAAAAGAATTCTGCTCTGTAGACGCTGACTTAACTCCTTTACCTCTATATCGTATGTACTACAAACTACCATAAATATAACCTAGAATATTACCTTCAGTGTAGATATTTACCCTGGTAGAATCTGAAGTTAAATACACTGACAATACTGGATACATCAGTGGGAACTTTGATAAAAAATTAAAAATATGCGTTCAGAGACCACTGAAGTCTACAACGAGTTTTCAAATAACTTCCTGAATCTTTAGCAGCTGAGTACTACTACCTGAAATGGGAGCCTCTGAAAAAGGACTTTTGAGAAGACTCTGTAAAAGATCAGCATATGGAGGAAAACTGGCTATCTATATCATATTATCTTTGCATTACAGCTTCTCATAGCATTTTATATTATACATGCAATGTAAATTACTATACTTACATCAGAATAAATACGTGTTCCAATTACACGAGCATAGTGTGGATTTGCTTGCATACAGTTGTGGGGACAATACATCCTGAAATATCAAAAATAAACCACACGCAGTCAGAAAGAAGGATATTAGAGTCTGTATTATATTCAACATCAGCATTATTGACTATAAATCAATTTCATAATGTATACATACGGGTTCACACTGATATTAAAAGACTGTCAATTTTTGAGGCTTTGACAATTCAGGTGAAAGCACTGCTGACGTAAGTTGTGTTTCATAATAAAGTGCTTGAGAACAGACTTCAACAAGTCTGGTCATCTTCTCTTCAAATAAGCAGATGGTGTTCTTGTTCAAAATATGTATAGTCAGTAGCAAAGCCAGTGAGAAGAGAGACTGTTCATTCCTATACAAAATCAACAGTTGAGTATCTTCTCAGGAGAGGCAAATCTGAATAAGGACCTACTATGATGCTGATGACCTGGTGATACAAGTCAATTTAGCCACTTCTAATGAGGGTGAGCACTTGGCATCTATGGCTAAAATGAAAAACTTCGGAAAGTAGTGAGATTTCCAGCCAGTTTTAGGAGATTGGAAAGCTCCTGAAACAAGGCCTGTCTTTATTCAGTTGCATTTTGTACACCTTTGAGAAAAACTCTCTCTGTAATTCATGCCTGCTGTAGTTCCAAAACGCACAGGAAATCCATGTGGGAGGCTAACAGTAGCATAGGAGGTGTCAGGCATCTTATTTAGTAATTGCAATTACGCTACAAGGAAGAAGTGCCAGTCAGCTTTAGGTCTACTCTGAGCTGTTTCCTTTAAAAAATGAGTCATGACCTAGTAGCTTTGGAGCCACCCTATTTGGAGCAGCCCTGGGCAAATTTTTTTCTCTGGGATGCTATCAAATCTCCAACTGATATTTGGCACGTCACACCACCTGGGCATGCCACAGTCTTACCAGATGGGTAATTCCAACAGGCTGGTGCAGGTAGGAAAGATATTTTTGTCTGAAGGAAACAAGATGTCAAAGAGGCCTTTTGAGGACCTACTGATTTATGATTAGGGCATGAGGGGGAAAAATGAGGTTGTGCAATCAATGCCCCAGCTAATTACTGCTTGTAAACTCCTGAGACTACATTTTCAGAACTAAGTTAAGAGCATGCACAGAATCTTGAATTAATCACTGTTGTTGTGAAGCTCTCTCAGTTGATGCATCAGAATTAATCAGTCATTTTAAACCTTATTTTTACTTTTAAATTTTCTTAAAGACAGACTCTATTTTTCTCTTAATTAAGCTAGTTTTAGTTTTTAATAATGAAGAAAAAAAGAGAAAAAGTTAGAAGTATGAGATTGTACCCATCCACTCCTGCATTCCACTGCACTTACTTCTTCGTATCTTCCAGCTAGAAAGCCTGGAGTCATGGCCAAACACCAAACAAGTCCAGGAACCCAAGTGCTACACGAAGGGAAGTTTCCCTAGTAGTTCTGCCTTTGTCATTGCTTCCTGTATTGGCTGTAGGATTGCTACAGAAGTAATTCTGTGGGTATCTCCAGCTTAACTTGTCATAAATCATGCTACAGTGTATTTACCTTTGACTCGTCTATAGTTGTAAGAACTGTTACCGATTGCCTTCCTCAAAATATTGCAGTACAGGCTCCTTTCAAAGAGTTAAAATGTAGGTTTCAAAGAAATGGCACATATATTAAGAGCTGTTAACTGACTTGGAGAACAGACTCTACCTTAACCACATATATTTCTTTTTTGCAAATGTATTTGCTCATTCTATCCTCCAGAACTCCAAAAGAAGTTAAAAACTTCTATGATAAATATCTGTATCATATCTTTTTATAGTACATGTTTTACAGGCAGATAAAGTGAAACAAAGTGTATTTTGCCCAAGGTGCATAGATATCATAGTAGACAATGAGAAATAAAAATGTTATTTTCTTCATTGTCTTTAACCCATGATGCTTTCTCTAAGATTTGCCAAGGGACCAAAGAAAGATCTTTATGGGCAAAAGAAAGTCAGATTCTTTTAATGAAAAAGCCTATAGATCATCTTTACCTTCCTGCCTTCTACTTAGACCAAAAACTAGAATACGAGTAACACATTTCTGGCTTCACTTTTACAGCTACTGTTGTCACCTTTATCAATGACAACTATAGATAATTAGTAACTGACAGAAAATACGGCAGCACTTTAAATTAATGAAGTAAAAATCATTTTACCTTGGACAGTGTGAGGCTGGTTTTTGAAATGGGCACAGTTGTTCCACTGTTGTTTCGCAAGTGATAGCTTGAACTGAAGTAAAGTAAACCAGAAACAAATAAATGTGTGTTATTTAGGAAAAATATAACTCAAAGTAGTATGCAGTTTACAAGAAATAAATGCTAACCTGTTACTTTAGAGACAGTGAAGGAGTTAGCAGACTGGTATTTTCTGAAAAAGAAATCACAGAAATACTCAGTAAATAACATACCTTAATGATTTCTTTTAGCTAGAATAATTTTAGAAAATCTAGAGAATAATTAGAGACTCTAGAAATAAACTCAAGACATTGTCCCCAATATGCTTTTACTCAATGCACCCCCCCACCCAGTTGTGAATCCATTTACTGCAATGACATGTTTACTTTGTGCTCCCAGTTAAACTGTTTGAAAAACAGGAATGCATGTGAAATTCTTTCAATAAATTAATTTGCTAAGAGAATAAGTACACTGGAACAAATTATGCAATCTTCTTCTCCCTCAAAATGCAGCAACCAAAATATTTTTGAGAAATTTCATTAAATTTTACTTTTGGATTTTGTGTCTATGTGAAATTATTACCAGTACCACTAAAAACTCAGTATAACGTGTAACAGTCTGTTTTTCTCAGTAATTACATTGGCATCCAGATGTATGCGTTTCCTGTTGTTCCATAAAGTCAGGTATATGCATTCTGTTGTTACAGTACAATTGATGAACACTGCTATTTTACTCCTTTTTATCTCCTCTTTTACTCCTCTTTTAACTAATTGGATATACCTCTGATTCTGATATATTTCATATATAACAAAAAAGCTGATCATGCTTTTGGCACCCATAAAGTTATTTACTATTAAAACAAAAAGGAAATTATTCCCTATTCACCTTTGGAGCAAATTACTCCTGTGTGTTCCACAACACTGCGATTTTATTCAGAAACTGTTTGCTTGCCTAGGTTTAATAAGTTGTATGGCCCACCAATTTCACATTTGCTCATTTATTGGATTCCAACTTGCTTTCACTGAGTTAGCTCATACTTTCATTGTCTTAGCATTGCCAAACACTGATGTGTTCACTGTATTCTGATTAAATTGTTGAGATAATGTTAAAAATGGTATCCTATACTATGGAAATACAATAGTTGAAAAAACATCTGTATTAGAAATCCTTATTATAAATTAAAGGAGCTGAAAATTAGCAAGTTTGTGGCTATCTTGCACTGACATTCCCTTTTCCGTCTTTCTGTTTTGCAATATACACTAGAGGTGAGATGCACTTCATCTCGTCTCCTCATTGAATAGATACAGAACTTATGCAAGGCTCCAGACAGAGGCACTGGAGCTGCAAGGTATCCCTGGCCTTATTGATGGGCCTTTTGAAGGTTGAAACTTTGGTAAATCATCTTCACTTATTCCAAAGACTTTGATTTATATAGTGACTTATGACGCTGATGCCTGATGACACTTGTAAATTAACTCTAAAAGGTGGTGTCCTAAATATCATATGACATTAATTAAGAAGTATGTCATCTAAGTGCACACATAGCAGCAGGAGTTTCCTGAAATATACCTGTAGATAGGAAGGTATAAATTGGGTCCTTTACAGTATTTTATCTATAAGGCTTTTTTTTTTTTTTTTTTTTACAAAATTTGAATCACAAAACCAAAATGGCCATTAGCGTTCAGCAATGATATAATTCTCCATGCCCACATCTGTCCTGCTTTGAGCTAGAACAGAATTAATTCTGTTGAGTGATTTTACTTTGCAGATAAGTAACTGCAGTTTCTGAAGTTAAGGGCATATTTTCACAGACAGTGTCTGCTTCTAGAAGTGATAATGCTTCATGTTCATAGTTACTACTAAGGATTGGTAGGCAGAAAGGCTCTTGCTTATACTTACACAGTGACCACAGTTACTGTTAAATCTTGTGTACCATGTTGGGGGTACAGTAAGTAAGAGGCTGCACCTGCAGGGAGAAGTGGCCAGGACAGGTGACCCTAAACTGACCAACAAGGGATTCCATCCCATATACATCATGTTCAGTGTAAAGCTGAGGGATCACAAGGGTCAAGCTCTTCCTCTTCAATGGCTAGCCTTCGAGGAGGCCTCCGTCTGCTCTGCCTTTGATCCCAACCCATGCATTCCTGAATCCAGCTCCTATATCTTGTTCCCGTTTGCTGCTGAGTCCAGTCTGGGACTTCCCCAGTGCCTGTTTCACAGCGTCAGTGGTAGCCATGATGTAATTGCCGTTAGGGTGGTTGGGTTTTATACTGGTTTTGGAGATATTTGTATATTTTTAATTTTATTATTATTTTCACTAAAGCTGTTTCAGTTCACTTTTCCGATCCATAAGTCTCTCTCTTTTCCCCTTTAGGAGGGAGAGGGTTTAATAGAGTGCCTGTCACTTGTTCAGCCCACCCATAACCCTGCACACAAAAGTATTAATACCTTGCTCTGAGTTCCAATTCTCAGAGGACAGATGCTAAACACACTCTGCAGACTACACACGCATACAGTATTATCTTACATGGCACAGAAACACAGGGATTTCAAGTGATGGGAAATAAATTCTTTCTAGTTTGAACATTTTCTACAGTTTAACCACCCCTTGTTGTTGTAACAAAGCCGGCTCCTAATATGTTAGTATTGGCATAATCAAGATTTACTTATCTCTTTGTCTCAAAGCATTTAAAAAAGAGTTATATGTCTGTATCTTCATTTCTACGGGAGATAACTTAAACCACAGTTAGATGGTTTCTTTGGATGACCCAAATAAACAGACTGATAACAATGCCTTCCAACCCTGGAAATATTACCAGTTTTGTCCAACACATGTAAAACAATCGACTTCAATGACAGCATGTACTAGTCTTCTACAATAAATATATTCGCTTACAAATGAATTAATTGAATATTCCAAATATTGAGATTATTTAACTAGAAATACTAACTTACTGCCCAAGTGATCCTGCAAGTTATTTAACCTTCTTTTGCATCATTATTGCATCACTTTTCTCCCCACCATTAAATATTGGCTAAAGTTTCAGAATGGATACAATACCTATATATCCACATACCTTTTCATAGCATTTTCCTATTATTTATGACAAAAAGTATGAACAATATGTTATTACTGCAACATATTTTTAATGAAATTAAAAAAAAAAAAAAGTGAAAAACTGAAATTTCCGTTTTAAGAAAACTTACCCAATTGACTGGACTCCATTTCTATAAGACTTGATAAAGTAATTTTTCCTTCCTTGTCTAGTGACATCAACCCAACCACCTTCATTGTCTAGGATGCCATAATGTATGGCAGCTTTACAAATACTGGATTGCTGAAAAACAGGACAAAGACACTATTTTACATTGTAATGTATTAGTGGAAAAAACCCCACATTTTCATTACAATGGGTCATTAAAAACTTGGTTTATTAAGTTTGATGTGGTCTGTGAAGGTATTATTTCAAATGAAAACACCACTTTGCCTTACTCGGAGATAAATGACGCTCATTTACATTATACTTGCTCACACTAGCTGTTAACTCTTACACTGGTTTTTAGTTTTACAGAGGAAATTATATAATTTGAGCGAGCATTAAGCTTACAGAAGTAGGCCTGAATGAAACAATCTATATGAGTGTACCCACAAACTGTTGCATTTCTCCTTTAAGTTGCACCTTCACATCCTTACATACAAATATGTGGACACAAAAATTCTACTTCTGTGCATACTTAAGAAGTATGAAGTACATTCAGACGGTACATACAGAATAGTAGATGCAAACATAAATCACCTGATGCTATCTTATATATTTGTTGTAGGCTTTTATTTTTGGTGAATATTGATTTCTTCAAAATCCATTCTTAATGCGATTTTAAGTAGTATTCCAAAAAGCATTTCATTAAACATTCTACTGGTACAAAATCTAATTTTAAAATATTTACCATTTCATAATGTACACTTCCAATAACTTTGGCTTTGCTATCCAAACAGCCAGCAGGACATTCATATCTAAGAGAATAAAATACAACTTGGTCTTAAATCCTGGGATTACAAAAAGGGAAAACATTTCAGATCACATACAAATATAGCCTTTAAAAATATTCTCAGAATGACAACTGTAAAATTTACCATACCTATTGCAAGTTGTTCCTTTGCACTGATCCCTTAGCCTTACTTCACATGAAACAATCTGAGCTAAAACAAGCAAAAAGCAATTTCACTGCAATGAATTTGATACTATATAATTCAAATTTCTTGACCACTCGTAAATCAGGTAAATTCCTTACACATTTGCTGTGTGCTTATTACTTCATTTTTCTCACTGTCTTCAGCATCTGTGGAGCCTGACGGTGAATGAGCTCTTGGCCAGCTTTGTGCTGTTGCATCCTGGGCTTTGGATCGCTGCCGTTCAATCTCATTGGTTTCCTCTTCTGGCTCGTGGGGAGAATAAGGCCTTTCTGAATCCTCTGTTTCAGAAAACGAGTGAAAAAATTATCTCAGGAAAAAAATCAGTGTTTGTAGAATGTAAATTCCTTGCCATTTTGCAGTAACTTGTCTTTGTTCTCATAAAAGGGTGGAAGAATACAAGCAAGAAAGTAATTAAATTTTTCCACTGCTTCATAAGATGAAGACTTCAAGGTTAGTAATACATATGAAGTATGTTTCTGATGCTGACAAACAGGAGATTTTTTTTCTAGCACAAGCAGCCAAACTGAGGTATGAAAATGTTCTTTATGTCATCAGAAAACCAACGGAACAAAGATGATATTTCTATTATACATTGGAATAGTTTTACCAGGTTCATCGATTACTTGTAGTTAAAGAGGTTGATTTCATAAAAACATACACCTGAAAATGAGGCCCCTCTATTCATATATAATTAAAATAATTTTGAAATGCTCATCACTGAACTTAAGCAAGAACCCTAAGCAAGGTATTTGGGCACACTCACGCAGCTTTTATGGTCCACTTGAACTTACAAAAGTTATTAACAAAGATTACTAAATTACTTGCACACAGAGCAAAACGAAAAGATTAAACAGTAAAACAAAAACAAAACTCAGCGTCATAATATGCTGAGTTTCATTGCTATAAAATAAGAATAATATTACAAACATTGGAAGAAGTTAATAATCCTCCTCGGTGACATATTTAATTATTAATGTCTTCTAGTCTTGTTGGTTTTTCTTATAGTAATGCACATGGCTACACCACTGAGATAACACCTCCTTGTAAACAAATGACTTCATAGACTTCCACTGGAATTACAGAATGACATACAAATGGCACACAGCAATAGTCTACATCTTTGTGTATGAAAAGCCCTCAATCAGCATTTCAATCAGCAGTTCAGTACACTTCCCTCCCTCTGATGAGGCCCAGCCTCACCTATCTTAAGTACATCACCTCATTCATCACAGCCCTTACCAGGTCTTTAGGCACATGCATATTATATTTTGTTCCACCATGTTAAAGCATAATGAGGAAAGAAAGCAAAAAAAAAAGGTTACATTTCTCTTCCCATTTATAGTTGTACTGTTGAAATACTACATACCTCTGTAACAAAGATTTTCTCTGCAACCTCCTCCAAAACTAGGGGGACACGCAGAACAAGGGCGGCCAGGTTTATAAGGAGCATGACCCCACCAGTTACCCCTTTACACACACATACAAAAAAAATTAGCAAAACGTGCCTTAATAGATGAACATATTAACATCAAACAGCATTTAGTATGAGGACAAATAAATGATTAAAACCAGCAGACATTTAGACCATAACATTGTTATGATATTTAGAATCATAGAATGTTTTAGGCTGGAAGGGACCTCTGGAGGTCATGTGGTCCAACCTCCCTACATGAGTAGGGACATCTCTACCTAGGTGAGGTTGCTCAGAGCCCCAGCAAGCCTGACCTTGAATGACTCCAGGGATGAGGCCTCCACCACTTCTCTGGGCAGCCCATTCCAGTGATCTATCACTCTCATGTTAAAGAACTTTTTCTAATATCCATAAATCTACCTTTTCCTAGCTTAAAACCATTACTCCTTGTCCTATCACTACAAACCCTTTTAAATAGAACCTCCCCTGCCTTCCTGTAGGCCCCCTTCAGGTACTGGAAGGCCACTATAAGGTCTCCCCAGAGCCTTCACTTCTCCAGGCTGAACCAGCTCTCTCAGCCTGTCTTCATATCAGAGATGCTCCATTCCCCTGATCAATTTGGTGGCTCTCCTCTGGACACACTCCAATATGTCCACATCCTTCTTGTGCTGGGGGCTCCAGAACTGGATGCAGTGCTCCAGGTGAGGTCTCACCAGGGCAGAGCAGAGGAGTAGAATCACCTCTCTTGATCTGCTGGCCACACTTCTTTTGATGCAGCCCAAGATGTGATTGGCCTTCTGGGCTGCCATTGCACATTGGTGGCTCATACCCAGTTTTTCATCCACCAGCACTCCCAAGTCCCTTTCCACAGGGCTGCTCTCCAGTGTATCCTCTCCCAGCCTGTACTGATAATGCTGGTTGCCCTGGCCCAGATGCAGAACCCTGCACTTGGCCTTGTTGAACCTCATGAGGTTCATCTGGGCCCACCTCTCGAGCCTATTCAAGTCCCTCTGAATGGCATCCCATCCCTCAGGCGTATCAACTGCACCACCCAGCTTGGTATCAACCGCAGACTTGCTTGCTTTCAGGTTAGCAGCTTCTTTTAACTGGAGATAGTTCCATTCTCATCTCTCTACTTGGCCAGGAGCTGACAGGCTCAAGTGGTGGCTTGTAGGGAGTATAAGTTAGGTGTCTCCCGTTCTTCTGTGCTTTGGCTGCAACACAGATCCTGGTATTTCTGCTTTTCTTCAAGGGGAGCTGCTGATTCTTGCAGCTGCTGCTAGAAATGGTCCATGCTGAGCACTGTGGGTAATGTTTGGAATTGTAGTGGTGAGCAGAAGAGTGAATGTTTGTTCTGTCTTTGCACAATCAGTGAATTTTGCAATATTCTGGACACAAGCTAGAAGATACTAACAGGGCATAAAATGGCTAGGACGGCTGTCTTAGCATCATTGTTGTGGTTTTTTATTTTTCCTGAAGTGCCATGGGGCTGCTGAGTTTTTTCTGCATGGCTTTCAGGGTTTGGCCACAATGACATGTACTTCAACATCCAAAGAAATCCAGGAATATTGCTGCATCATGTCTTTACCGACTCTGCAATGCAGCAGCATTGGGCTATGAGCGCAAGTCACAGTGGGAAGATATAAACCTTCTGACCCAGAGGTAGGAATAACCAAATGGACAAGAATTACAGCAGAAAAGAGATAATCACAGAGACGTGCAAATTTTAGATGAGATAAAACTTCTTTTTGGTCCAAGTCCTTAACAAGCAGGCTATAATTAGGCTAGAATTGTCTTTGTGGATTCAGCATTGGCAAGCTAAAATTCAACTGCCTCTTAATCATCATGCAGTATCTTCATGGTCTTTCACGCCCGAGTCAAACCTCACTTTCACGCTTTGTGCGATGCCACAGCGTACGGGTCTGCACAATACATAATCCCTCGGGAAGACTCTTTTCCCCCTTGTTCTTCAGGGATGTATCATTCCTCATAGGTTGATTTGTCTCATTTCTGTTAGGAATATTTTGCCCGTTCTACTGCAAGTATCTGCAAAACATGGCGTTGTTTGGGATTTTTTGGTAGTTTACGATTCCGGTTTAAATGTTTTGATAGCCACAGAATTCCCAAAGTTCTGCAGCAACAGGAGAGGTCATGTTTCCTGCAACTTAGCCTTAGAGACAGCTTTCTCCAGCGCAAACATATCTTCTGAGAGCATGGCTGGGAAAGCCAGGTGGTAAATTCTTGTGGCTTGGCACTGGCATTAGGACATGCCACTTTTAGGGGAAACAAGATGTTTTTAGTAAGATTTAACATAGAATTTAATTTTTTTTATGTTCCATTAAGCTAAAAAGTTGTGTTTGAAACTACCGAGGGCCTGCCTTCCCTTTAGTATGATTTAACACGTGGTATTTTGTTTATTAGCTACTGTGCAGTAAAAGGACTTTTCAGTTGCTGATTTGTTTTCCTAATGAGGAGAAGGGTGGACATTGTATAACGTCTCAGGCAGCAGCGATTATGCAACTGATCCTGTTGTTGTGGAACCCAAGTCCTTCCTAGTCCCTGAGCGCCAGCTGCTTGTGTTCTGGTCGCTGCTTTTTTTCCCCTTTTCTTTCTTCCCTCCCCCCTGCCCGCCCCCCTGCTTCATTTGTGAACAAGTTATTTTCTTTCCTGTGTTGCTATTTCTTCCTCTCTCCGCTGCCAGCAAGACAGTGGCTCATTTAAATTTATTCTCCAGTTCAGTATGCTGCAAAATCAAACTGCCCTTGTATACCATGCGAAGTACGAAATGTGTAGAGAAATGCATTTTTTTTATGAGAAGTAGAGTTGCTTGATGCTTTAGGTATGTAAGACAAGGCATTTGCTTGCATCTAAATGAAATGTTATTGCAAATGGCCTTTGCTGAAGCTAAAGTCAAAAGTTACAAGTGTCTGTTCTCATGCTATCAGAAGCATGTAAAAAGGTGGTTTGGGGTGTTTAGGGGTCTTTTTGGTTTTGTTCCTTCAATGGGTGGGCCTGAGAGAAATTTTAATTCTTTCCTCACCCCTGCCAGGGTTCCCCAAATAAAATACAGTATTGCTGTGTTTAAGATGAGGTAGTTGTAAATCTCATGCTTTTACAGCCAAGTGATCTCACTGCAGTGATAAAGACAGACAATATATTGTAAAATACTGTGCATCTTACCCTATTCACACTTCATTTTCAGCTCACAGTTCTGTGCCACACTATTTCCATTTCACGTTGCATGGCTTCCCATAAGCTAAAGTGACAGTAGAGAGGATGTTTTGATCTGTGATCAACAGCCTGCCTGTATAATACCGCGTGATGGGGCAAGAGATGGTAGACATCCAGACTTCAATGCTGTTCTCTGCTTACAGGTGAACTAAATCTCCCATCTAGAGTTGGTACACTGCTTGCATACTGCTTTGCTACACTCCTTATGTTTCCACGTGAAATGTGATCTTTATCGGTCGTAAATATAGGCTTTAGCGCTTAGTGTCCTGTATTAGGAAATAAATTTTGAATAAGGGCTTAAGGTCATTATTTAATGTGTAAGTCTTATACTGAACAAGTTATAGAGAATGCAGAGGATGGATTTTCTTGCTCACCAGTGTCTGTACAGTGGATCGGGTGTTTGGGGAGGTGGAAAGTTGTCTTAGGATTTCTAAAAGTGCTGTCATTTGTAGGAAATTGTGGTATTTTTGTGGTTTTGTTTGTTTGTTTGTTTTTTAAATAATGGAAGCAATTTGGAAATCAGTCTGTAACTTACTAGCTAACTTGTAAAGGTTAGAGAAGACCTACCTCAAAACGCTTTGGCAAACATCAGGTTATGACCCTGCATAAAGCATCTCTGCATCAGATTTGTGTATGTTGTATTTCCAGGTATCAAAACAGAGACTTCAAGGACAGTGAAATGGAAGTCAATACATGTGGTTTAACCTGGACTCAAAACATCGGCTGCTTTTTGAAATACAAACTTGGTACTTCAGGAATTTGCCCAAGAACTGATTTGAATTCCAAAATAATAGTAATTCTTTAAAAACATCCAGTGGAGTGATTTGTAAGGAATCCGTCTGTCTTGCCCAATGCAGGAAAAAAGGTGATTATTTGAATCAGTGGGTTCCTGGAGTACTTATTGTTTGCCTCCATGTATCTGCTTTGTCCGTGTGGTTCACGCAGTTCATTCATCTAGCATTAATCAGTGTGTTCCTCTAGCAGGATTGAACTAATTTTTAGCAGTTTCAGTGAATACACACATAACTTGGCATGTGACTCTCTTCTCATAGTGATGTGTTTGACAGGGTCTGGTATGCATAAGTGACTTAAAAGGCCTTTTTTCTTACTACTTGTTTCCGAAATAGTCAGCAGTTGAGCTAGAAATGTTAGAAATTGAACAATTTAGAAGGAAGAATTTTTTCTTTGCTGCTTCAGAAAGAAGTTGGATTTTTGTGGGTTTGTTTGTTTTCCTTTTTAAATCTGGTGGTTTCTCTTCCAAGGTGCAGTTGCCTAAATCTCTCCTTTTCTTTTTGAGCCTTAGTGCACTGTTGATTTTGTTTATTGCAGAGTTTATTTTCTGTTGAACGCAAAGGAGAATTATAATTCTCCATCTGGTTCTATCAAGTTGCAGGTAAGGGTTGGTACCAATTTGCAGCGGTGTTAGGAGCACACTGGAAATGAACAGCAGCTTGAGTTCGGGAATATTCTTGAAGTATTTCTTGATCAGTCTGTAATGTCTCTTCTGTTGGATTTTCTACAGAACTGCTAAGGAGATAGCCATAAAATGTTAATTCTCTTAAAAGAGAATTCAAACTAATCTGTCCATTGCACCTTTACTCTGAGAGTAAATCTCAGTGATGTTACACAGTAAGGAGAGACTTGAGAAGAATTTTAATCAAGAGTGGTACTTGATCACACTATTTAAAGGCTGTTTATACTTCAGATCTTGATCAGGAAGAGAATGAAGGTGGTGCCGTTTCATTGCAAAGAAGGCAAAATATTATTGCCTAAATTGGTCTCTTTAAAGAAACTAATTCCAACTTGAGATCTCCTGACAGACTTGGGTTGCTATATGAAAATCTGTGGTGTTTGGAAGTTGAAAAGAATGAACGTCTAGTATCTTGGTTAAGCTTTAACAACAATAACAACCAAAACAAAAACCCAAAACCCCAAACAAGCAAGCAAACAAAAAACCTAAACCAAAAAAGCGAAGTCCCCATAAACTAGAAAGGTGGTGACATCAGTAATGATTGGTCTTGTATGGTGTTTCCTGATTCTGTGATACTTTTCTTGAGCTCTGTTTAAATAAATCTCTGTTTGTAAATGTGATTATTTTGGTACCTTGCTGTGTTGTGCCGTGCTCCTTTTTTGTCGTAGTGAACCTAAAGACTTCTGATTGTGTTGTGAAAAGCCCAATTCCTTCAAAATAACACTGTGCAAACTTTGGTTTATTGTCATTATTTTAATAACTTGGGCAGGAAGCCAAATGTGACGTTTCTTTACAGAACTGCTAGGAGTATATAGTCATTAGATAATGATTAGCTGGTGTCTTTAGTGATAGTTTTCAAACTCACTGTAAGGACTCTTTTTTCCCCCTGGAAAAATATATCCAGACGAAAATGAACAACAGTTTAAATAGTGTTAGCAGACAGCTTTTATATCTCACCAGTTTTTAGCTTTCTTTTTACTTCGTGTTCGCTTATTTCTTATGTAGTAGAATGGTAATAAAATGTTATGGTATTGAGTTGGGTTGTTTCTTTTGTTTTTCATTAGGGACATATTTTTTGTACACTTTGCATATGGCACAAATAATTGTAGCCAGAATCGTGGTTCTTTGATATTTACTCTGATATTTCTAGTGCAGATTTTTTGAGTAGTTTTAATTTTGCAATAGGAAAAATAATTGTGACCAACTTAAATTGTATTTACTGTAAGAGTAGTAGGATTTTTTTCATTTGGTAAGTACTCCAGACTGATAGTAATAAATTGTAAATAGAATAATTCGTAAAAGAATGATATTGTTAGTGCCTCGCAGGCAGAGGAAGAAGAGATTGCTCAAACTATATTTGGAGCAAATTCAGTAAGAATGTGTTAAGGATTAGGAAGGACTCAAGCATTGGAACAGGCTGCCCAGGGGAGTGGTGGAGTCACCATCCCTGGAGGTGTTAAAAAAACACGTAGGTGTGACACTTCAGGACATGGTTTAGTGGTCACGGTAGTGTTGGGTTGACAGTTGGACTTTACGATCTTAATGATTCTATGATGAGCAATATCATCAAGTAGGTGCTATATTCCTCTTCTCAAATGTTGTCCCCTCTCCCTTCATCAGCAAAAACCCCAAACCAAACGACCCCCTCAGAAAAAAACAAGACGAAAGTCCAGATGGAAACTGAAAATTCACACATAAGCAAACTCAATAACTACTATCCCTGGCAGCTGCCAAGAAGGTAGCACCCAAAGTTGTGAGGGCTTTGCAGCCACTCTGCAGATCAAGCTTTCCCAGGAACATGGTAAATAATCTTGGACAAATTCAGAAGGTCTCTCTCCTAACGGGATGGTGGGAGTGGTTCAGTGAATTTCTTTGTTTCCAGGTAGCCCTTTCAGCAAGACATCATATAATTTACCATCAGAAGCTGATAAACTATGCAGTAAAATAGACATTTATGAAAATTGTTGTCTTAATGTTCCTTGCTAGTTAAGTTAGAAATGACTTGAACTTGGAGAGAGCTGTCTGAATATATACTAAGCTTGCAAACTCAGAGTACGAAAAACTGGTTACAGATGGGAGTTTGAGGAGTTGAGTAAAAAGACTTTTCTGTGAGATGAGAATTGGAATTCTGCAGTACTCTTCTGAGAGGTGAAGGTTGGCAAATTATGATGAGATGCCAGCAGCACAACAGCTACAGAACCATTTTATAGCTGCACATGGGCTTTGGAAACAGGCTCTGGAAGCTGGAGATTTCTGGTATAGTGTATGATAGAATAAATAAGTAAACCTTTGTCATTAGGATTTATGTGTATCCCCTCCTTCAACTTGTTCAGTTGCAATGTTGAACAGAATCTTTAGGATATTCATAAACATTTAAATATACACTGCTCTGTACTTTCAGTGGTCAGGCTGCTTCTTCCCTTATCTGGCTGGCGACATTCTGTAGCAAAAAGCTGTGACCCAAAGACCTTCTGAGAACAGTTAACATTTATTTAGCAGAGAGGAAGCAGTTTCTTGGAATATATGCACTTCAGGGCTTCGAGTTCAAAGCTGCTGACCAGAAAAGCGTTCTTGAAGAACAGAAACATCTAGCTGGAAATGCAGAAATGAAACCTGCTCTGCAGATCCGTTTCTTCTTATCCCTGGGAAACCTGGCCACCAACGGTGCAGCACACAGCCTAAAAACAGTGTGCTTAGCCCAGGGCAGGAGGACTGGTGGGAAATGTGTGCAGCCTGGAGGGCTGCTCCCTCTTTGCCTGCCGCCCTCATTTCCCTTGTGCTCAACACACACAGAGCAAGTGGCTTGGTGCTGCACATGTTGTGGAGCCTTGCTCTAGGCTTTTGATGAGGGCATGGCTCAGGAGATGCGTGTAGGCTAGAGCCCCTGGCCAGGAAGCATGTCTGCCTCTTCATTATCTGTGAGGCAATTTCTCCATGTTGCAGATAGGTGAAAAACGGCTTCACAGATGCAAGAGAGAACTTGATGCCAGGATAGCTCTTGCCCTTATGAAAATGTTACCTGAAGTGCAGCGCTGTGCAGATAGCTGGGCTCAACTCCAGGTAGGACCACCGAAATGTTGCCATGCCATGATTCTCTGTGATCCTTGTTAAGGTGGTTAGTGCAGGTTGCCTGCACACTGGGGGATGCTGGAGAAAAATCTGTCCCGGGACTTGTGCTGCAGGACGTGGCAGCTGGAACAGCTCTTGAGGAACCTGCTTGGATCTTCTAGGGTTGGATGCAAGTCAGGTAGAGAAGATTCTGCTAGTTGTGAGGTCTGTATGCTTGGGAGGGCCTATCCTCTGCTCAACAGGTCCTATAGTATGTCTGCTTTCTGTTCTTTTTCTCCTGTTTTTCATTTACTGCAGACTTAAAGACTGTTATTCTGGCCCCCAAGCAGATGGCTGGAGAGAAAACTATGTCCCCTGGTGGAAAGGTTACCTCCCTTCTTGTAAAGCAGCAGAATAGGCAGGAAGCTGAAGGCTGTTGGGCAGAGT